>CACTHL010000698.1:0-169139 GCA_902712375.1 Dioscorea dumetorum | reverse complement strand
CAATCATAGGAACTTCTATACAAGTGTTTTTTCTATACATCTAACAAGGAAGAAGCTTGAATCTAATTAAGAAATCAACCATTGAAGTATTAAAGAGGCTTCGAACAAATCCACAATGCCCTAAATGTAAAACACCAAATCCAACCATAAGAAATTTGTCATCAAATATTCCAAAACCTTATATCGATCCAAATCTATAGACCCTAAACATAGAATCATCAAATTTCCTAATATCGCTTATCAAGCATATGGCATCAAGAAAATTGAGAGATGACATGCATCATGATGCCAAAAACAAGAAAATCAATTTGAAGAAGATCGGATGACACTCTTACCTTAAATTTTCAACCAACAGAGAGGGAAGAGAAGGAGATGTCTCTAAGATTGCTTTAAGAGAGATTACAAGAGAATGGGGATTAATTGGAGAGTATAAAGCTAAGGTTGAAAGATTTGGGGTTTTGTATAACTAGAGAAAATTCCCAAAAACACCCCAACTCTATCATAAAATTAACACAAAATGAAAAATTACCCTAATAGCCTAAGACAAAGTTTACATATTGGAAGCATGGTATTACACATGTCCACAAGACCATGCTGACTTGGCATGCCCCCCGCATATGTGATTGTATAAATAAACAGTAACTAGCTACATTAGTTGTGAATAGTAATCAATGCAATACTCCAGGAGAATCCTCAAGCAACTATTAGTGTCGAAACTCCCAATAGGCAAAGATGGAATTTTCGAATGGGAAATATTTGGCTTCTTTAATAATTGAAATATATATATAGGTTTAATTTTACACTAGCTAGATAATGGAAATATTTGCTTTCTTTAATAATGGAAATTCTTTTATTAAGAAAAAAAAGACATTTGCCTCCATATCTAATCATCTAGTCTCATCTCCTATGCCCCTTTCGCCTTTAGGAGCTCTACTCTTCAATCCTTTTTGACTTTGGTTATTAGTTCTCTTTGGTTAAATGATGGTCGTATGTTTAACAAGTAGTGGATTTGGGTTCTTAGGTTTTGATCAGCGGTGAAGGGGTTTACTAGCTTTCATGATTCCCGGCTCGCTTCTATTACATCTTCTTTTTCTTAATTATTGGTGAAGGCATGCATTTAAAATTCAAAGCCATGGAGATTGCAAAAATCACTTAGGCAACAAATAGAAGATTCTTGGATTGATGAAGGATTCCCGATTACATATATAGAAAAAGATGTTTTCTAGTATTTATAATGAAAAGATTCTGCACCATTTTCAAACTATGGAAATGCACAATGGCCAATTATAAACATGATATTTCCATATGAAAAAAAGCTTCGATGCACTTGAGTTCATTAACACAAAACATCAAAAGAAGCATCAAGAAGCTCAAGAAGAGGGAAGATCTGAAGAGAAGCATCAAGAAGAGGGAAGATCCGAAGAGAAGCATCAAGAAGTTCAACGTGCGAGATCCGGGGAGCTTTAATCATCCCGTAGTGGACATATAGGGAGTTTTACTATGAGCTTTCATTGTTTTAATATGAATCTTATATTTTTCCTTGTATTTATGTCGGACTAAACCCCAAGGCCACAGGGCTTTGGTAAATCTTTGGAGAATGACTTCTTTGTATGGAAGAGTACATTACTTCTAAAGCATGTTGGCTTGAATTTTTTTAATTTATGATTTTTTATGTTTAATCTACAATGGATAGATTCTGCAATTTGATTGTGAATGATATGTGTAGAACATGATGTTTGTGTGTATTATGTCATACATTGATTAGAGAGGGATTTGTTGTGTCTTCACGCCGAGAGATTCCTAGGCGTTGATAGTCGATAAGTGCTAGATTGTACCAATTGTTATATTATTATATGCACTTTAAAATTGTTCTCAAGAATGTTTTAAGAATAAATTGGTAGTTAGTTTTGTTGCATTTATTTGTTTAGGACAACATAGATGCAATTCAAGCCAAAGTATGAAATCCGGAGCAAAATAGAGCGAGAATAGAGTAAATGGTAGTATCCATAAAGCTACATAGGCAAGAAAATAAAGTACACGCCAAGATACTTGGCCGTGTAGATCTTAGAGAATCAAAATTCAATTTCAAGAAAGATACACGAGTTGTAGAAGATTTACACACCCATGTACTTGCCCATGTAACTCCCAGAATATTTTCAGAAAGATACACGGGCAAAATTCGCATCTATGTACTCACCAGTATAACTCCCAAGTTTGAGAGGCTTTGTCGACAATTATGTTGAAACTTAAAGTACACAGCTGAATACATACCTATGTACAGTCTGTGAATTTACTCAGCATTAGGGTTACAAAAGGATTCTGGAGAAGGAAAGAAACAGGCTCAACTTGTGGATAACGGCTAGGGTTTGGGAGCACAAATAGAGTAGAAAGGGAGGCCACAAGATAGTCACTAGAGTGATGACTGCGGCGACCATGTTGGCTCACATCGAATACCACCATTGAAGACATTAGAATGGGGTTTTCTTTCATGGAACTTGATCTTTTGCATTGTTCTTCTTACCTTGTATTGAATATCAACCCAATGGAAGGCTAAATGTCCTCGGTGTTCAGTTAAGATGTAGGTTGGGATGATTTTACTTAATATTCTTTAATATTTTTTGTCTTTAATATAGTTTTTTCTTGATTGTTGGTTAAATTCATCTATGTTTTTATCATGCTTGATTTAGCGTAATGAGAGTAGCTTCTTCATTTTGATTGCACAAAAATATCGAGAGATTCATTGCATATAGATCTCATATAGATAAAATAAATCATCGGTGTGTAATAGAGATAGACTGTCGAAATTCTTCCGATTAGGAATCATCCAGTGAGGAGATGCACCCGGAAGGTGCAAAGAAGTTTCTATGGCAGGTTCATGCCTCGACGTGGCTTCTTGCCTAGGTGGTGAAGGAGATGAGGATGGAGATGGCACTCCATGCCGCATATCTCTCGGTGGAATAGGAGTAGGCTCATTAGTGGAAGTAATTGCCCCACGGCGTGTATGCCGATGTTGTCTTGGCATAATGACCGAAAAGAATACTAAAACAATTCTTAGAGTTAATTCCTACATGCACCCATGCTATATGCTCGACTCTAACTAGATCCACTAGTTACTATAGAAAGCATTCAAAGACAAGAACATAGTACAACTATTAGTTTAAACTAATAACTCGATATCACTACAATTGTCACTCCTCGTTCCGTACAATCGGCACGTGACAAACGCCATGACAATTCGAAGAGGAACACTCACACCACTCAATTATTGGGTTGCCACAAAGCTGACAAAACCCTGGATTTAACCACAATTCTAAACAAATATCATAATTTCAAAATAAACAAGGCATGGAGTACAACAATAGCACAAAGGAAGTAACATTACCATTAACCTAATAGTAAAGTTTCAGGCACCATGCTTGTCACAGTTACAACTAAGGTTTTCAAAAAAATAGACAAGCATATAAATCATGCATATAGAGTGTCAAGCACATTAGTGGATCCATGTCCTTATATACTAAAACATGCTCAAGGAGAAACATACATAAAACTGAAAATAAAGAAGATAGATAGAAGAATGCTCAACACTTCGTTCCGCCGCAACGCCACTAGGCAAAAGTCTAGAATGGGTTAGTACAATTCTAAGAGAGTATACAAACTACTTAATAAAATTAATGAAGCCATACTTTTACAATAACACTTATAGAGTTTTATGTTTTATTATTTTTATTAAAACTCATATTGTACCATTCATGAGTCATGAATGTTGAAACACCCATTTGAGAAAAATGATTCTTTTATGTTGTGTACCAAACACAACCACACACACACCCACACAAAACCAAGAAAGGAAGTAAGCAAAAGACCCTAAGTCTACAATGCAATGCAATCCTAAAAGAGGCCTAGGGTTGGCTCAAAATTGGGTTCAAGGGTTTTCAAAGAGCTCCTAAGGATTGTTGGCATCAATCCAAACCAAGGAAGGAAGGAAATGAAGGAGATTTACATATGCTACAAGAGAGGTATAGTACCACGATTTCCATCAAAATGAAGCATTCAAAGTTACCACAATCTTGAAGGAAAGTGGAGTACAAACATTCCTCTCAAGTTTCTAGCACTAAATAGGCAAGAATAGAGAACAAGGAATAAGCTTTTACAAGCTCACAACAAACCCTAGATCTGTCATGCCATTCAATCATCAAGGAAAACAAGGAGTAATGGAAAGCTCACCTTTAGATTCAAGGAAAGGGATGATGGACAAAGGTTGCTATCTACTAAGAAGAAGAAGAGCCACTCAAGAGCTTTCTTCTCATCCAAGAGAACACCAAACAATGAGAAGGAGAGGGAAGGGGAGGAGAAAGCCAAAAAAAAAGGGTTTAGGGTTGGGGAAAATGGCCAAACATGGGTGTGCTTTCCGAAACACAACTGTGTTTCACCCCATGTAAAAGCTACAGTTCTACTTCTTCAATATCGTTGCTATAGTAGAAAAAGAACGAGCACCAAGCTTCAGCTAAGGTTGTACAGACCTAAACATGGTCGTGCTTAGGTCATGTTCTAGGCAGTGCAGATTATAGGTGCCACACCCCTACACATAGTCAGGCACAGAACAATAGCCGCCTTAATCCAAGTGAGGTGAATCAACACCTTCCTGAATTAGACCAAAGCTGACAGAGAACCTTGTCAAACCTATATTCAATTACATCTAGGAAATACACCAAACCAAAATAAAACCTGCAAAGAACACCATAGATATAATCATAGAGCAAAATATGAGCACATGATAGAACACCATATATATATATATATATAATCCAAAGGATTCAGTCTATACAAAGATGTATAATACACAAAATGTTCCAAAAACATGTGTACAAACCTACAACCCAAAATAACACACAGGCAGCAGCCCAGCACAAGGAACGGCTGCATGCACTACTCAACCTGAAAAGGGAAAAAGAAGAGTGATGAGTAATGCTATTACTCAGTGAGTGATTAAGATACATAATTTGAATAGGATCGAAATGAACCAATAAGTATGATTATAGTCATAGCAAAAATAATTAATAAACTAATAGCTTAAAATCAAGTATAATCATTATTGAAAAGATAATCATTTTGAGAATGCATATTTTACCACCAAATCATTCTTTTGAAAACTCATTGGGTTGGTCTCAAAGAAGGTTCATCCTAATTGTGGCCACAACTAGGTTTTGAACCTACCCAAGTTAGTTTTAAGTGTACCAAAATCAATTAAATAGCCCTCCTTGGTGTTGGACTCCAAGAGTCTCTTGTGGTGACCCCTAGAGTCTCAGTCTGTATTTATCCCATTCAGCCTCTCTATGTCCCTCGTGATATGGGTAAAGTGATGATCAACCATGTTACCTCTACAGGCCAGCCGTGGAGACCTTCACTACAGTGAATCACACAAACCATGTCATCATCAAATCACATGAATGCATTTTCACAACATTGGTATAATAGAGCACAAGACTTTCTCTTCACAAGTGATACCACATTTTTAAGAATATAACATTTTCTTTCACAAAAAAGAATAAGTTCCAAAGAAGAGTAAAGATCCAACAAACATGAGTGATTTAACCTCAAGAGAAGAATCATATTCCAAAGCCATGTACAAGTGTAAACACTCATATTAGTTATCATTTAAATCCTACTCGATTATGTATTTTGACAAAACAAATTCACTCACAATCAAGCCTAAAATGTGGTCAAGCTTTCTCCAAAGCCTTGCCCTTGCTCGGAGGCTCTTCTCCTACAAATACTAAAGCATTCCAAATACAAAAAACATAAGAGAAACATATGAAAATGGAAATCAATTGCAAAAAATAAAATAAATCAAATCCGATGCCGAAAACTAAGAATTTGGGCCTTCCCTTAAGATGGTGGAATGACGACTCGATGAGGATTAAAGCCTAACTTCAAAGATTTCAAAAGAACATGCGCCAACACGCGATTGCTATAATACCCAAAAACAAACTGTCGGGAGTACCTCTAGGCTGAGCTACAATAATAGAGAGTTCAAACTAAATCTCCTTAGAATGCATCTCTCATCCACTAAGGTTTCAAGCAAAACAATAAAAGAATATATAAACAACTTCTAAAGCATCCAAAGATCAAAGTTTCAATCCAAAATTTCATCCAAAGAATACATTCACACTCTCTAAATAAACAAGAGCTAGAGAAAGCATGAAGAACAAGATAAACTCTACTCAAAACAAGGACCCAATAACCTCCATACAAAGGCTAACTCATAGAAAACTTAAATAATCAAAACAATATGCCAGGATGAGCTACAGTAACGGAGAGTTCAAACTAAATCTCCTTAGAATACATCCCTCATCCACTAAGGTTTCAAGCAAAACAATAAAAGGATATATAAACAACTTCTAAAGTTTCCAAATCTCAAAGTTTCAATCCAAAATTCCATCAAAAGAAGCCAGTCACACTCTCCAAATAAACAGGAAACAAGAGGGCATAAAAAACAAGATAAACTCTACTCAAAACAAGGACCCAAAAACCCCCATACAATCAACTCTTAGAGAACTTAAAGAATCAAAACAATATGCCAAAAAAAAAAAAAACATAAACAAGAGAATAAAAAACACAAACTTGCAAAGAGATTCACTCTAATCAACTTCAATTAGATTGTGTTTGTTTGGAGGTATTTGATTTTACTTCTAAATGAAATTACTTTACTTTAACAAATTCTTTGTTTATTTGGGTGTATTTGCAAATATTGGTGCAATTGAGTTTACATTACAGTATTAGCAAATACACCTCCCAAATCTAACATAAAACCAAATACATCCAAATCAAAGCGGTTCTCATCCTCCGCTCACACTCGTCTTTCACTCAAAGCGAGTCTCTCCCATAAAAAGCCTCACTCTCCTTGTGCACCATTTACGCCAGCAAGTGTCATCCTCCGATCCGATAGATTTTCAACTCAACAAGCCTTATCATTAGTTCTGAAACTTGGATCCCTTGTTTTACTCCTTATTTGTCCTTATATTTCTAAATTTTCTAGATCTAACAATATTTGTTTTGATTTTAATGTTTTTTCAGATTGATTTGGATCTTCTCACTTGAATCTTGAAGCTTTGTTTATTTCTTATTTTCAACCAAAGGTAAGTAATTTTTTTGAATTTTTATTTATCCACCATTTAGATCTATGTAGATCTAGCATTATTTTATTTTTATTGTTATATTTTCCTCTTAAAATCATTTTTTTACATATTTTTGTTTAAATTTAAACATATTATTTTAGTTATGAAGTGGATTAGTTTAGTTATTGATTACATTGAGTTTTCTTTATCTTTTTGGCACATGATTTTTTTTTTTTCGGATACTTAAGACGGAGATGAACTTTTGGAAATAAGGAGATGAACTTTTGTCCCATGGATGATATTCTTAGTAGTCTTTCAATTCAATCTTATAGGAAAATCACAGCACACAGGACAGAACTAATAGAAATGTCTGTGATCATGTTTGTATATAGTTGAATTTATTTTCAAATTGGAACGCAAACACTTAACTTGAACTAATAACATGGCGTTAGAAAATGCTGACACAAAAATAGGCGAGAATTACATAAAAACTTAGAAACATTGTAGTACCTTTGAGATAAGATGATTAGTGTGCATAAGGAGAAACGTAACCTTTCGGATACCTTTTTTGTTTATCTAGGATTATGAGACTTTATGAATGAGTTTTAGAATTGCCTTCTCTCGGAAATTTCTATGCGGGCATATATGCAAATGTTCAACAAATATCCAATATCAATATTTGAATAATTTAATAGTTTTCTCGTGTGTTTTTTCTAACATTATGAAAAAAGTAGGAAGTTTCTATCATGTTGCACCTTTAAATAATAATATAGGCTTTGAAAGTGATGAAAGGGTCGAGTCTTCTCTAGTTTGAAGGTAAAAGCATTCCAGTCATTCAATTTTTGTTTATCTCTCTCTTTTCTTTCTTACTAATGCTTCTCTCTAGTTTGTAGGGTTTTGTTCAAACTAAATTTAAAAGTTATGCTTTATTGTCATCTTTTCACCAATTAATTTGTTAACTATTTTGCCTTTTTAAATTAATGTCATTGTTTGGGACTTTTTGTTTGGCAATGAGTAATTAGTTATTGGTTAAGGTTTGTGATCTATAAGTTTTTGCTAGAAAAAGAATAAGGCTTGTTTTAATTCATTCTTTTTGTTTTGTCACTATAAAGATGTTTAATTAAAATGCCCTTCATATTTTAAGCAGGGTTTTGCACTTGAAATGTGTACAATAACATATATGGTTGTGATTCTATTCTTGAGCCATTGATAAGAACTAATTTAATTAACAACCATTTGGAGGATTATGCCATGATTAATTTCTGCAATGGTTCTCCCTATTAGTCATTAAATGAGCTAATGTTTAGTTCAATATATTGATGGTCAATTGGTATCCTCATGGTTTTGGTAATGTATAAAAACATGATCTTGTTATAAACCATCAAATGAATTATAATTTACTAGGAGATATCAATTAGATTTCAAGCACTAAAGGCTACATTTATGCATTTCTCATGATGAGGAACTGAAAAAATGGTAAACTATCAAAAGCAAAAAAAATAAAGTTATTGCTTTTGTTAAAGTTACTATTGTTTTGATTATATTACATTAGGTTTTAATTTTTGGAGCATAAAAAGATTAGTATATTGTATTTGTTTTTAACCTTTGTATTTTTAAAAATTGTAGATAGCTAAGAATGTCATAAACGATCGCTTACATGCGATGCGGACTACATTTTTAGTTGTTGCTTATGCCATCACATTGTTTTTGCGTAGCAAAAGATGTAGAGTTTGTAGAGAACTACTGAGAAGTTGGCTAGTAATTAAAGAATAATATTTGCCCATACCGGTGGACGGTAATGACACCACTAGTATCAACATGGTCCGTATGAATAAATCCACTTTTTTCAATTTTTGCTCTATAATGAAACGAAAAACCTTATGAGAGATACGTTGCACATCACAATCGAGGAGCAACTGGTGACATTCCTACACACTATAGGAAACAACCAACGTAATCGTATCATTAGCCTCTTAGGTCCGGCGAGACTATTAGCATGTATTTCAATCATGTGCTTTACGCAATTAGACAGTTACGAGACTAGTATGTGCACCCACCTCAACATACATAGCATCGAGGCCCACATTATACCCTTATTTCAAGGTAGTGATATCTTTTTTACTTTTCTTGAATTTACAACCCGATAAACAATTCTTTAGTAATACTACATTAATGGTAGGACTGTATTGGAGCACTAGATGGGACCATATCCATGCTTCTTGTTCTCCGTATCCGAAGTTGCATCATTTCGTGGACGGAAACCATACCATACACAAAATGTGTTTGTTGCTTTGGATTTTAATTTGCGTTTTACCTACGTATTGCTTGGATGGGAAGGTTCAAAGACATGATGTTTTAGTCTTACGTGATGCACTCCGTAGGCCGAATGGCCTATCGCCTCCCGAAGGTATCCATTTTGTGTAGTCTTCTATAGGCTACAAAACGATAATAATCTAATAATTATAATTTTGTTAACTATCATATTTGATTTTTCTTAGGAAAGTATTACTTTGTTGATGTGGGATACGCTACAAGATCGGGATTTATATCTCCTTACAGGGGTGTTAGGTACCACCTCAAAGAGTTTGGCTCACAAATGCCAAAGAAACCATAAAGAACTACCGAACCCTTGCCATTCATCGACGCGTACCATAATTGAAAGTGCATTTGGGTATCTTAAGGGGCATTTTTAAATTCTCACATCTAGTCTATTTTTTCCATTCAAAACTCAGCCGAACTAGTCTTGGCTACGTGTATTCTACATAATTACATCTTAAATGGGGATGGAGACGCTTTTATACCATCTGAGGAAGAGTGGACTCCGCATCGGCCACACTCACAAAGTAACACAAGGGAACAAAGAGAAGAGGCCCAAGAGTGGGTGGCATACCGAGAAACAATTGCATGCAATATGTATGCAAATAAGTAGCTAGTTAATATTTTGCTTATATATCAAAATATTTTTTATTTTTTAGACCATGAGTTGTATTATTACCATTTTGTGGACAAGTAATAGTGATATTTACTCAATCAAATTCTATGTTTTGTTATCTTATACAATATTCCCATTTTGAAATTTAATTACATTGCAGTAAGTAGTTATTTTGATAAAAATTCTATCATTCTTTTTAAAAATGTTGCTTATGTGTTTGCCAATTACAGAATGGACAGGATGAGAACATTAGATAATAGCCAACCGTCGATAGTAAAAAGCCCTACCAAGAGAACTAGTAGCCACAAAAGGTGGATATCTACTGAAAGCCGCTTCTTTATAAGGTTTATGGCTTCCCAAGCGGAACAAGGCTTCAAAATTGATAAAGCTTTTAAACTTCAAGCATTCTTTGCTGCAATTAAGGCAATAAAAGAAAAGTTTGGCGTCATAGTTACTGAATCAAATGTGTATAACCACCTAAGGACAATTTGCAAACGATGGGCAAGAATTAAAAAACAGAAAGAATTAAGTAGAATGGATTAGGATAATAGACTAAAAATGATAATCATGGGTGAGTCAAAGTATAAGAACTGTATCAAGGTATTAATTTACTTGGAAGCAATTTTTGTTTATAATTCCTTATAACTTTTATTTATGTGTTAACCCTTTAATAATTGGTTCTTGTATATTAGATTCATCCACAAGATGAACCATTCTTAAACAAGCCAATTGAAGATCATGACTTGCTAAAGAGTATTTGTGGTAATGACCAGGCTAGTGGACACCGCACTATTAACTTTGGAGATGAAATTGGCACAGACATGTATGATAATGAAAACTTTTGTCATTCGCCTCAAATTAGTGGTCTTGATGGTATGTCTTTCGAGGAGACAGAGTTTCATGCAAATATGTCAACAGCTATCCAAACCCATTCATAAAGCTCAGAACTAAGGGGAACAACTTTCACTCAAACAAGAAAAGGAAAAGGAAAAAGAAAATTAATATCTGAAGTTGAAGCAATACAGAAGATGAATAGCACGTTTAAGGAGGTACTTGGAGCAATGAATTCCACTCGTACTTTAGCTTTTGCAAAAGACCTAATTAATGAGTGCATGAAATTGAAAGCACATGGATACTCTGGTCATCAGGTTAATAAGGCCTATGATTGGTTGATGACCAATGAAATGAGAGCCACGTCTTTTTTAGTGAACGATGAAGAGCTCATAATGTATTGGGTGGAAGAATTTTTTGAATCAGCGCCTAACCAAAGAGGAGAGTCTCGAGGGAAAAATTAGACTAGCTAGAAGCTAATGTTTGCGTATTACTTTGGACTTATTGATGGCTTGCAATGTCGGGATGGTTTATGTTTTTAATTTAGTTTATGCTTGTGACTATGAACAATGAATTGGATTCTACCTTGGTGTATGTTTTGGATTTAGCCTTGTGATTGTTAATAAGCAACTGACTTTGTTCATTAGTTTGTTCTATTTGGTTTTGTGATCATCTTATGCTTATAGTTATTAGTAATGAAACGTCTTATAATTATGATAACTTATTAAAATTGTTGTATAGTTGGTCTTATTGCTTTGGATTATGTTTTTTTAGTTGTATTATGTTTATTAGTTTGATTATGTTTTTAAAATTGAATGAATGTTGTGCATAATTCTTAGGATGTGTTCAAATGTGTGAGCAATATGTTTTTTATACATTTATAATGCCAAAATGGATGCAAGTTTTTTCATTTATTGAGAGCATAGAAATAAGTTATCAATGGATTGTAAAATGCTTGCATGTATTGATGCTTTTGTATTGATTGAATGAAAATATTAAATAAGGCAATTTAATATTAACAAATTTATATAATAAAATTTATTTAACAAAATTTTTAATATTATTTGAAAATATTAACTAAGCTATTTAATGAGAATAGTTTTACTCTTTAGGGCTATTTTCATGTACACAAATAAAACACTATTAGGAAAGCTATTATTAAAATTAGATTTAATAACAAAACTTTTTAAACCAATTAAAAATAATTACATCAATATAAATAACAATTAAAACTGATAATATATTTGAAAAATATAACAATAATGTAGAAATTAATTTGATGAAGAATTTCATATTTAAATTGATTATTATAATAATTACATTAAAAAGTAATATCCATTGTTACAAAAAATAAAAACAAAAAAATTGGTATTTATAAAGGTGTTTGGGGTAATCTCACCCTAAGTGCCCACATCTCTTAATAACATCAAACCAAATACCAAATTCTATAATACAGTAATTCCGGTTACATATAACCAAACATCATATTTTGTAATTACTGTAATTTCAGATCTATGTATTTTTAATTACATCGTGTAGTTAAAAATTCTATGCATTTACAATTACGTCTAACCCAACGCTACCTTAGAGAATTGGCTTTTTAATTCCCAAAGAAGCTTGAGAATTTGAGGAAACTCAAGGAAGAGATGATGAACGGCCAAGAGTTGGAGAAAACTCCTACTAAGCTCTTAAAGTTGAGCCAATTGGAGAAGATAACATGATAAAAGATAAGGTTTGAGGAAAAATGACCCTTTTACCCTTACCACTTCAACTAAATCACTAAAATGCCATTACACAAAACAAAAGGACAAGAATGCCCTCGTACTTCCAAGAAAAAGGCAAAGTAAAAGAAAAAAAACAAAAGGGGAAAAAATAAACAAAAGAGGAACAAGATATCACCCGTTAACACAAAATCAAAAACTTTCTCATAAAGTGCACGGGTACAAGCACACACTAAACACGGTCGTCTTCCTGTTTCCTGAAAAATGCCAAAGAAGACTATTCTATGGCCGTGCACTCCCCAGACTAAACAAACCACTTCAGAGAACGCTCAGAAAGGGAGATATAACAAAAAAAAGTCTTTAGTATCACTCTTTACGGCCTTTAAAGTGGCGGATGTGTGATTGATGGGGCTAGCAACAAGTGGTCAATGTGTGGTTGACGGGCGTGAAGCGATGACGCGAAGATGGTGGCCGATGTGGAAATAGGAATTAGGGTTTGAAAGGAATGAAAGCCTTAAAATCAGAGTTTATTTTTTTTTTTTAATTTATGGTGACTAGGAGAGAGATGACAAGTTGCCACGTTGGTGATGCGATGATTTCATGTAATATTTTCGTGTCGTATAGTTTTACTCTTTTCTTAGTTCCAATTTTATAAGTTGAATTTAAATCAAGTCAATATTAACTATAAGTCAAAAGTTTTTTTTTAATGGGATAAGTTAAACGTCTTCTTATTAACCTGAACAAAATTTTTACGAGTTATACCCACTTTTATAAAAAAAAAGTTACAAAAAAAATATATTAGACATTGTCGAGTAACATGAAAAAAAATTAAGTTTTTTAATTTTTTTAAACAAAGACCAACAATCACTAAAAGTAAAAAATAAAGAAAAATAATGGTAAGCCATCAATGAATTTTATCCCAATAAAATAATACTATTTGTTTTTTAATGAAAAATAGGCATATGATATTTCAATAAAAATATTCCGAAAACTCAGGGGTTTATCCACAAAAGCCTCAGAATTCAGTGACACTGCCGTTACTGGACTCAAGCGAATGCTGAAATTATTAAACTCCAAAGATAAGAACTCGATCATTAGCGCCGCCCCGCCGCCGGTGCATCTCTCGGCGTTGCTCCCTGATCTCCCTGATCGACCAGCCGTCGATCGATGGCCCGTCGCTATAGCAGGCAGGAGGAGGCCCTTGAGATCAAATCCCTCCGCCGCATCGTCAGCGCATACCTCAAGTAATCCTCACTCATTGATCTATATCTCTTAGTCCATCTCGTCGGAATCGCTGTTTTTTATGCCTTTTCCGATTTTGATTCAATTGGTTGTGTCTTTGTTGATCTTGAACTGACCGTGTTAATAGCCAGCGATTTTACATTCTCGTTCTGTGAATTGGGATGTTGGGATTGAATCAGGTGCTTGTATTTGGATTTGAAGGCTATACTATAATAACCTTTCAGAGAAACAGAGTTTTGTTTGCGATTTTAGGGCGTCAAGATAACAAATTAATGGAACTTTAGTTTGTGTTAAAATCTTTAATATTAGAATTACAATTAAGAAACTTACAGTAATTTTATATAATTGGTGGAGCTGTTTGCAAGGTTTCTGTCTAAAATCAATATGAGATTAGTAGGGTTCACTTCAAGAACTTGTGGACCTTGCTGATGATTGATTTACTGATGCTATTCATCTTTCAAATCTTCAATAGAAGTTTATCCTTGATTATTTGACATAAGTAAGACCTAATATGTGATGATATATCTTGTATCTAGATGGTTTTTCTGCTTAAAATATTCTCTGTAGTATCTGCAGTTGGCCAGGTGACGTGTCTTCTTGTGTTCTATTTATTCTTACATGCTAGCTCTTTTCCTGCTTTTTTTTTCTCTCTGTTTCCACTTTAATTGTATGGGTGTTATGCACTTTAAGTTGTTTGCACCAACCTAACGTGGTTTGTTTTTACTTTATTGTTTGTGTCCGTACTTATTTTTTCATTAAACACTTGCAAAACTTATAATTCAGTTATTCGGATGCTGCTGAAGAGGATGTAAGAAGATATGAACGATCATTTGCAAAGCTTTCATCTGCTCACAAGGTATATAAGTTTGTCTGTTTGTTTATATATATATATACATGTCCTCACTTTGGTTTCTGTCTGGCTTCATTCTGTATTATCTTTTTTTCTGCATATTTTCTGATGAATTTATTTGAATTTTCAAATATAGCAGGAGATGAGTGATCTTACCTGTTACAATCCAGTTTTTTTATGTCAATTGATTTTATTGCTGTGTAATTTGAGTATTGTTCTTATATGAGATTGGTTTCATATGTGTAATGGGAAGGAACTCATTCACTTGTATTTACTCATTCTTGTGCAGGATCTTCTCTCCCATTTGCCTGTAAAATACAAGAGACTTCGATGGTAATAAATTTTAAAAGAGTTCTCTTTTATTTGCACAAATATAGGGAAGCATCTAATCTGTTGCCCTTGCTTCTATATTTGTCCTAGAAGTTGCAAAGGTTTTACTGCTCCCAAGTAGAACCTGCAGCTCTTATCTTTGTGACATGAGGAGCCTTACATCATCTGATGGTTCTACTTACTGGCATGGAAGTCTCATCTTTCACAAACTATATTGCAATTTGAGATAACTTAGCTGAAATGAGATACTCATATGCACAGATGCATAGATTAAATTGCGAAGATCTCCTTTTTGTTCTTGTGCTGGCTGTGGACTAAACCACTTCTTCGTTTGATGAAAGCAAACTTTGAAAAAATTTTACATCTGAGTCCATGTAATGTGAGATTGGAAAGCAGATAGCCACCTGAAAAATTCTAACTTTTGTTTTATAGTTGTGTAAGATATCTTAACCCAACTTGGTTTGACAACAATATGAGTTTATAACCAGATGGAAATGTGTACAAGCACCAAGTATGAGATTCCCACACCTGTATTTAGCATATTAATCTATATTAAGCTGCCATAAGTGAATAATGGTATGTGATTATTCTTTATGTTATCAATAAAAATGATTGACATTTTGGTTTGTTAGTCATCATTTCTAATGGAATGAGATCTTGTGCAAGCTGCAAGAGCAATGGTTAGGTCCATTATCGGATTAAGAGTAATATTAGTTTGAGAAAAAGCCATTAGGGAATTGAAATGTTAAATTTAATCTGATGAGGATTATAGGGTTTGAGCAAGTAGAAAGCCTGATAATAAACATGTTTTGAGATCATTGAGGAAAGCAGAAATTTAAGTTGACAAAATGCTAATTATCCAGGTGAATCCTTGGTATATGATTCATTACTAGCAATAATGATATGAAGAAAGACACGTTAAACTAATTCACTTAAAGGGGAAAATTCTTGTTTGGCATTTGAAAATTAAAATTGATAACTGCAACATAGTGTCCAGGAACTAGAACAGGACAGTTCAGTGTGGACATGATAAGGTGGACGAGGCTGGGCAATTTTGTCGTTCTTCTTTTGGTTTTGTAGACCATTGATGAAGCAATACACAAATATTCCAAATATGAAAATGCTTTTAGAATATGAACTTAATGCTTAATGTTTAACTTATTTTGGATAAAGTATTTTATATTGGCAAATGCTATTATTTGTATAAAATAAATAATAATTAAAAGGAGCTAAATCTGTAATTTGTCACATATTATATATATATCTATATATATTTTAATCTTCCCCTTGGGGAAGATAATTATCATTTCACCCCTCTAGGGTTATATATGTAAATATTTATGACAGATTTTATTTCATATGCCACTGTAAATGTGGTTATTGAATCATTTTCATTTTACTGTTGTTTATATGCTATTACAAAGTTTTTGAGGGTATATGTGCAGATATATATATATATATAATTGTGTAAAAGTTATATATGGAAACATTAATAACGAACTTGTTTTGCATATGTATTACAAGGGCATTTATGCAAAAGTTATAATTTTTTGAGGGAGGTTTGTCACTGAAAATGTTATAGATATGTATATAGAAAATAATCATAATAATGATAATTATATGCAACATTATGCTATGTAGGAGTACTAGGAAAATAGAAGCATATTAATGGAAAGATAGACTATGGTATAATCGGAAAAACAGAGAGGAGTTGTCCTAGGTTGTCCTATGGGAAAGCATGGATCAAAAATTCGATATTTGTGTCACACAAATCCAAGATTCATTGAAAACAATAAATCTCAAAAGTAGTATTTGTTTTTTTCTTCTTATTTGTCCCTCATACCAAGTGCACTCTTGTTTATTTTCTATTTATGGAACTTTTAAATAATTACAATTATTTCTAATAATAAAGTTTTTGAGTGGCAGCTTTTCAAAGTCTTTTGTTGTTTGCTATTCATGTTCAGTTTGAATTATTTTCTCTTTTTACATGAATTAAACCATCCCTTTGTCTGACTTTCTTATTGAGAATATCCTTCAGTACACTATTTTCTTCCTATTCGTATACTTTAAATTCTTTAATTGCTTCAATATATGACTGGCTTCGTATTAAATTGGTTTATGCACTTGTATTTGTCAGAATTGATCAAAAGCAGAATAAATTCTGATGATTTGGATTGTGTTGCAGGTGTATATCTGTGAATACATTTTTTATTATGAGTATGCTTCAGGTAGGTTTCTTTCTTTTAATGTTATCTTTAAGGTTCCATTGTCTATTCCACCGTTAGTTAGATTGTTTTAATCATTTTGGCCATGCTAGCATTCTCCATAGATATTTAAGGACTACCTTGCCATTCAAAATTCTCTTGATGGTGTCTGGATTGAAAATGTAATTGCTCTCTCCCTGAACATTTTACCGCTATACTCATTGCTTTTCTCTTATAATTTCTCCCAGGCATTTGAACCTCCAATAGAGATGAGCCAGGGTTTAAATGTTGATGATCATGATGGTCAGGGAGATACTGTTGAAGGTCATCCTCTCTCAGCAACTTTATCCAATCCTACAGACAGGGATGTTTGTTCAGAACATTTGACAGTTAGTGGAAGCCATGGTTCCATGCATCAGCCACTCGGTGGCAACGAAGAGAACAATGTAATCAACAATGCTCCAAGAAGTAATGATAAAGAGGTGCCTAAAACAACTACAAGAATCTTCAAATTACTTTCCAAAATCTGCAGTTGCCATTTGATTCATTGTTAAAATGGAGTATGTATGTACCATTTCATTCAGAAATATGACCTGTGTAGATAACAACAGGGAACACATACCGAAAGTTGTTGCAATGAATATGCGGATAGGCCTATAACCGATGACCACTGCAAGGAGCCATGTGATTGTCACCAATCTGCACGCCGTTGTGATTCTCTTACTAATGCAAATGTGAGGTTATGCTTTCCTTTCATTGCTATTATCTATAAGCCTGTATCAAATGAAATTTCATGCAACCAAAATCTTTGTTTGAGTCATACCTAGGGAACATTGTAGCTGTTTATACTTTTTGATAGATTCAGTAATAGCACTCTTCTTATGGATTCCTTTTGATAGTGATTGCTGAATCTGTGTTACATTTTGTCTGAAACATTGAAAATTTTGGTTCATTCTGCTGAAAAGAGATATATGTAGCTGTTGATAGTTGATTTATTTGTTTCATGTTATTATGTGTTTCTTTGTGCAGGATTATTTCTTCTTTTAACATTGTGCACTGCTCACGTACACCTTTTATTCTCATATTTACATTTCTTTTCTAGGTAAGTTCACCACTACAAGATTGGCTGCATATGTCCTCACGGGCTAATGTCCCTCTAGCTGATGTTGACAAGGTATGAACTCAATCTTAAGTGAAGATAAATCCCTTTGTTTATATACATGTTTTTATGCAGAGAAAACTTTGCAAGTTGGAAAAGATTGCTGAAATTTAAGAAACTAGGAGATGAGGTTATGTTGGAAGAGGTGATGATAGGGATGAGGAGATGATAAATATTAAGATGATGATAGATTGGAAGGTTGGGGAGGAAGATCAAAAGAACTTAAAAAAGAGGGACTGTAAGTGTGGAGGGCATGGTGATCGGGGAGGGAGGAAGAATAAGAATTAAAATTAACAAAATGGAGAATATCCTTCTTGAGGGGTTTTTTGGACAACACTGAACAAGAAAGGGGCTTTAATTAATTATAATTATCCAGTGGTTTTTATTTGCAAAAATTCTCTTATAAATCCTACTTTGTTCTTTTTTTTTGGTTCTAATCATGAAATTCTTTTGTTTTAAGGCTATTATTACAACTCTTTCAGTGTTTAGTTTTTTTTTAAATGTTGCCATATTTTCAATTAATCCATTATTTAAGTCAATTATCTTTTATTATACCATCGATTTGGTGCTTCTAATTATTTGTGAATAGATGGATGTGTGCTATCCTTGGTGATGGAAGTTGTACTCATGCTAAACTTTAAGTACTTATTTGTTCTGTATATTTACATCAGGTAAGGTGTATCATAAGGAATTTAGTACGGGATTGGACGCTAGAGGTACTTATGTCATTTGCATCCACTACATGGTCTTCCTTTACACACTAATTTCTCAAGTTGCAATTGTTACATATTTTATGCAGGGCCAAAGGGAGCGTGACCAATGCTTTAAGCCTATCCTTAAGGAGCTTGATCGCTTATTCCCTTCTCGGAACAAAGAACGGTACTGTACTATCTTCATAGGGTAATTTACTGGATTGACAATGGAAAACTGCTCAGCCATCTGTCAAGCAAATGGCATGTAATTGTTCCATAGTTTATTATTCATCATGTGTGTTTTCTAGAGTATTAATTGATCAAGCAACAGAACCCAGTTTCAATGAGCAGTCTTTTCATTTATTTCTGATATGTCTACTATCCACATTTGTGTAATTTATTTATTTTATTTTTACTGGGAAGATGTGAAATAGTTGAGTATTAATTTCCACTTGAAGTGCAGTTAAAATGAAGATAATACTTTGATGTTTGGTTGACATAGATTGCATCAGTTAAAATAATTTTTAAAATTAAAGTGTCATTTTGGATTGGGAAAGGGCCTCTATATTTGGAGAGGTTATACAAGCTCTTACTGTAGGAGAAAGAACTGGCTACCTACTTACAACTGGTAGCTTTATACTGGTATTAGCATATTTGCTAAAAATCTAAATTAACTTCAATTTTTCTAGGCATACATGACTACTAAGGAGTAAGGGCTGGCAATCATTTTGGATGGTTTAGGAATGTTAAGTTCATTGTTTATGTCTCTCATACCTGAAGCATCAGACAATCGCATAAATCTCTAACTGAATCTGGTTGATATGTTCATCATTGAAATTAATCTCTCAACAGTAAAATATTATTAATTGTATTACAAAATAATATTTTCTTTCCTCCCTGACAAAAAGCCATTCTCCTCCAAAAGCAAGTACTCCTTTCAGGTACTCCTTTTAAATAGTGTTAAATGATGATTACTAACAAGTATGTTGCTTGTATTAAGTATTATTGGCATTGCTAGTATTAGTTTGCAACTATCCCATGGACTAGGTTTATTTAGTTTCTTTTTTGACTTATCTGAAGCTACTGCTGGATCTATCCAGTCTGAATTTGCATGTTATTTCATAGTTTCTATTTCCATTGTTATCATGGTTTGGGCTAACCCTTTTATTTAATATAATAATAGGCCTCCTTCTTGTTTAGTCCCGGGTGCTGGACTTGGGAGATTGGCTTTGGAGATCTCTTCTCTTGGTATGCATGTTGTTCAAAAGTACCACATGGAATATGTATATATGGTGCTCACATGAGCTATTTTTCTTTGACAAGCAGGTTTTGTTAGCCAAGGAAATGAGTTTTCATATTACATGATGATCTGCTCCAGTTTTATCCTTAATCAGTAAGGCAGTTGTCCTGATTAGTTTAAATGTAAAACTCGTAGCATTCCACTTGGCTTGTTTAAGATTGGATTTAAAATTCTTTTATAATTGTTAGCTACTTATCATTTGACCTTGGTGTCTGTCTTGTGCTAGCACTCAGGCTGCGGGTGAGTGGACTATTTATCCTTGGATCCACAGCAATTGCAATTCTCTTTCAGACGATGACCAACTTCGTCCTGTTTCATTTCCGGACATTCATCCAGCAAGGTACCAGTTCCTGCTGTATTTATGCATCACCTAATGGTAAAATGGATGGTTTGCTGTGCATTGCATTCTTTATTGGAAGAATAAAACCATGGTTGCATGTTTTTCATGAAATTTTCTCTGAAATTATTTGAAAGATTTCTGCATGAATGATTACTCAACCTGATAATGTCTTTGCTTGTTGTATTTGATATAGTTGTTATATTTTATAAGGCCTACCAGCATCCTTAATTTAACAAAAGTCCAGCTTAACATAGAGGCAGTGAAAACATTCATCCTGTCTATGCCCATATCATGAATAGAAGCAAGCAGGTGCATGACATATTGGAAAAATTTATGTTGTATTATTTCTTAACCCGTTTAACTCTTCTTTAGTTCCGTTATACCTGCAGTGCTGGCATTACTGATGGCTTTTCTATGTGTGGAGGAGACTTTGTAGAGGTTTATAATGATGAAAGCCAGAAAGGTATAACAGGAAGTATCTATCTATCTATCTATCTATCTATCTATACACACACACCCCTTTATCTCTTTCTTTTCAATTTTAGGATGTACATATGATTAGTACTTTAGAATCTATGACGAAGTTCCTCTTTTGTTCTGAAACAGAAGTTTTTTTAGATTAACTAACTTAGAGTTGATTTCCATCAATATTTGATATTGTTCTTGCTTAACAAATTCTTCTTATTCTAAGCCAGAATTTTCCATTCTTGCAGCTGCCTGGGATGCAGTGGTTACTTGTTTTTTTTGGATACAGCACACAACATTGTTGAATACATTGAAATAATATCTAACATTATCAAAGATGGAGGAGTAAGACTTCTGGAACATCTAAAATGATATTCTGCTGTTATTTTTCTTCTTCCTTTCATGAGCAAAATTAGTGTTCCATATTTCTGTAATAATGAGGATTCTTTTCTTCCTGCACTTGTTGAATTGATAGGTTTGGATAAACATGGGACCACTCCTCTATCATTTTGCAGATGCCTATGGACCTGATGATGTATGTTCATGTGCCATCTCTGTCGATGCAATGCATTATAACCAATAATTTCTTTGTTGTTGAAAGAAGTTAACGACTTTTTTTTGTCAGGAAATGTCTGTTGAACTAAGCTTGGAAGATGTGAAAAAGGTTGCTTTCCATTATGGATTTGAATTGGAGGTAACTCAAATTATTATTTTTGCAGCAAACTCACAAATATCTAAATAAATAAATAAATAAATAACTGCATTATTCATTCCATGTATGTTTCTATGATTCCCAGGTAGAGACCACCATTGAAACAACTTATTCTGCCAACCCTCGATCCATGATGCAAGTAAGCCTCTTATCATCAATGCCTCTTGTGATTTTATCTTACCCAGTGTTTAATGATCTCAATACTGAATCAACTTTGGACGTAAGTAATCTGGAGGGCTTATTGGCAGGACTGGTCCCTCATGAACTCCTTACCTGGAACTTCTTTTATGTCTGCAGGGTCCCCAAAATTTGGTTTTATGCACCTAAGGTTCCAGTGACCATTGTTGTTGTCCATGTCTCTTTCACCCTAGTAATCATATTTTTTGTTGATGTGCAAATGCTAATTTGTCGGATCAATCACCTATGTTGTTAGCATGAGCAACAAAGACTTACAAGACTTGTGCAAATGGCAGCTTAATTGGGCATCGTCATTGTTGAAAAATTAGCATAATAAGAACTGAGTTGCTAACAGATGATTAAACTCATTTAGAATTATTCAATTCAAAAAAATATCAGAATAGAAAAATTGCTGTTGTCTTACCTTTCATGGACTTGCCATGTCATCAGACATCAGTCAGCATCTAAATAACATTCACTTGGGCAATGTTGTAGGACATGAGAACTTTAGTTGCCCCAAACTGAAAGTTCGGATATTTCAGTGGCTATAAAAATGATCATGTTCTAAGTGTACAATTTTTATAGCTGAGAGTAATCCTGCCAGTAAACCTAACTGAAATGCACTGCATAAGATAGTCTCAAAGCATTATCATAAACAATTTCATAAAATGGCTGCCACCTGGACTTTTCTCAGATCCGTGCTTTCTGTGGTGCATATTGAACTTTAATCTAAACCTAAGGGGGGGGGTGGTTAATTTCGGTGTAAGTGGGGAGAAAGTCAGGAAGTGAGGGAAGTGTCACTTCCCTGAAGTGGTCGAAAATGGTGGAAGTGATATGATTTCCCCACTTTTTGTGTTCATTTTGCAGGAAGTGTTTTTTCCATGAAGTGTTCATTTCAGTGTAAGTGATGTCACTTCGAAAGAGTTTTTGGAAGTGGGGGGAAGTGAGCTTTATAAGAAACCCACTTCTCTCATTTTGGTGTAAAACATACCGAAGTGGGTTTTAACTAAAGCCCACTTCAATCTAAAGAAAAAAAAAACATCACAGTCAGTCTACTCCCCCCCCCCACTTCTTCCCACTTACGCCAACACCCACGCCCACCCCCCTCCCTCTCTCTCCCCTAATTGTATCCGGCTATTTTGCTTATAAAAATTTTAAACTTCAAATATGCTCATACACGAAAACCACAAACAATAAATTTTACTCATGGATCTTGTTCAACATCGTTGATTTAAGTGTGATTAGTTTAACTTCTATAATTGCCCGGCAATCTCAAAATTTTCTTTTGTAATCACAGAACCGATACTTCGCCCCATTGTGGATAATGAAGAAGAAACAAAGGCCTTAAACTCGATGTCTCATTGGTTGTTCTTCGGCAAGTGATATACTCATAATGGATGTGATTAATCACAAGTAAAATAAAGGATTTGTTTTATATGCATCAAGTGGATAGTTTATATGGGATTGAATTTTCCATAAAATGTAGTGTTTTATCTGAAATTGGACAAGTACAACGTCTTATTGCTTGAACAGGTTCGTTTTGTATGCATCAGGTTGATAATTGTGTATTTTACACTTGGTCTGATGTAAAATCAAACAAGCTCGACTTTTGTAGTTGTTTGTGTGCTTGTTCATTCCTGTAACATCGATATACATGTTTGATTTCTATCAGGTGTTACAAATCATATACACTGCTAGTTATATGCATCGCTAGGCTATAATTTTTTATGAAGTTTTATTTGTGTTCTCTTAAATTGATTTTTTGTGTACAGTATTGAAAATTTATATAAAAATCAAGGATAATATAAGGGAGTTCTTAGCACCAGGGGCAGAGCTAGGGGATGGCGAAGGCCGGCCCCCTCCTTTTGATGCATATAATATAAAAATAATATTTTTAGAAAAAATATTTATAAAATTTTATTTTTTGGCTTCTTAATATTTCACAAACACAATTTTTTTTAGTAATAGTCTATTGATTGGTCAGTTAGTTTTTTACAAATCATTATATGCAGTCTAAAAAATTATAGTTTGACGAAAACATATTTGCCAGATTTTATTGTTTAGCCACTTGACATTTTTTAAATTAGTTATATGGTAACAAAAACATTTCTGCAAAAATATATTGCTGGGCAACTTGAATTTTTACAAATTAGTATATATATTATAAAAAAATAATTTTAAGAAGGTATTTCTTTCACTTTTTACTTCTCTCTAAAAAAAATGGTCCTCTTTAAAAAATAATCTTTGGCCTCTTTTAAAAAAACTTTTCTTGCCCCGCCCTTACTTGCCCCTCACTTGAGTTTGTTGGTCTTTGGTCCTCTTTTATAATAGAAGGTGCCTATGATAAGGAAAAGTTAAAAAGATGATGGATTTGTGACTGTTGTGATCATTTTCAGAGATATATTTGGCAAACAAAACGAGGGAGATATTCTACTTCTTATCGCTTGATGTATTATGAAAATAAAATTTAAAAATAACTATGTCTGTCAGTATGCTAAATTTTTGCTTTCTATAATACCAGGACATAAAATTATTTATTTATTCATGTTCTCTTGATTGGGGTTTGCACACACGAGAATAAAAACCACCGATAGTTTGTGCTCATAGCTCTCAAATATGTTATCCTCATCCTGTGAAATCTTCACCAACCACAAAATAACAAGGATTTGAAGACCAATTGACCTGAACGCCATTGGCCACAAGTAGCAATATTTACTACCAAATAAATAATTTAAAGCCGAAACCGTACTGTAGCTGTTGTATCAAGCACATGACACATTAGTCATCATCTGTCCGTGCCTGTTAGAATGGTTAAAATTGAACGAGAATTCAACTATTTCAAAACCTAAAATAAACATATTTTCATTTGAGAGATCAAAATGAATAACGGCTTCAATTTTAAGTATCACTAGTGGCTTTAAATCCAAATAAGAATAAAGTTCAGTCTTTAACAGGAGGCTCGTTACTAGAAGGAATTTTACAAAATAGGAGATCATCTTGAATATATTCAGATTACAACAGCACAATCATACAGACATCCCCAAGAAAGAATACTAGCATCATGGTGATCCTAGATAAGGAATACTAAAACACCAATATACATTGCCAAGAATACTAGCGCCGATATACAAAGTGTCTGGAATCTGCAAAGTTCAGATGAAGTGTAAAGCTAGAATCAAGCACAACAACATAGAAATCGCAATCAAATGATAAATGAAGCCTTACCTTAACACAAATCAGAAACTAAAATCAACTTCTCTTTCCATAGGTTTTTGCTGGAGGTAATGTTCCAAAAATGTGGTCCCAAAGGGAAGAAGTGATTCCAAATCCTTTGTTTTGTATTCTGAAGTGATGGTTTAAATGATATCGCTGATGCAAAAATACAGACTGTTAGCTACTGTACTACTAAATTGGAATAATGAATTGAAAAGTGTATAATTAAAAGAGCAAATCGTGTTTCTCCCAACCTTGAGCCCTCGAGCAGGATCCTTAGCAGGCTGTCCGTGATGCAGATAATAATGAGTGCAATCGTACATCACATAACCCAGTAATCCTCCAGCAAATATAGCAGGGGTTGTGGAAGGTGTTGATATAAGTCTGACCAGATTCCAGAACTAGAGCACATTCCAACAAGATTCAATAGTTACTCATAGTTTGACATCATCTTACTTAGTAAAAATTCTACTGGTTCACAAGTTGGAAGAAACCCTTGCTGAGATTACGATGAAGATATTGATACTAAAGAATAAAAGTTGACATACCGGAATGCACAGAATAGCCGTTGCCGCAGGTGGGAAAACGAGGCGCAATCCATCCATAGGATGCTTATGATGGCATCCATGCATAAGATAATGGAGAGTGTTTCCCCTAGTATAAATTTCTCGAACTTCAATCTCGATTCAACCATGTTATAATCAGAAACAAAGAGTGAGTTTGCTTACCAATAACTTTTCGTTTTGATGTGGAAAAGAAAGCGGTGTAAGGAGTACTCAATTAATGTCCACAGAATTATTCCGCCTCCAACCATCAGAGGCAACTCAGATGGCGAATGGCCCATTCGACAAGACATGAACACAAACCAGCAAACAACTGGAAGCCAAATGGTTGGAATTACCCACCATACAGTGCGAGTTAATGACTGAAAATTTGAGAAGCAAGTGAACAAAATAACATCAAAATTTTTTACACAATTCAATGCTTACAATTTGCGCATGACAAAAGTTACCTCCCAAAAGTCACTTGCGAAAAAACGAGGACCTTCCTTGCTAACAATGGGCTGATGAACCCATTCCTCATAGGCCTCCCCAAGGTGGCCTACCTAAAACATATTCAAGCAAATTAAAGAAAGGAAAACGAATTAGATCACCAACCAAACATATATACTTGTAAGCAAAAGATACAGAGCATTTGATTGATTTTCTGGATACACAATCATGTATTTGGATCTCAATTCTCAATGAGAACAATTACATTCATAGATCTTTTCAAAGAAAAGGAAATATAAGAAAATAGAAAAAAACTCCAGCATGTTCGAAGATGAGATACTTTGAAAAAGCTATTTAAAAAACTGCTAACAAGGCTAAGATACTTTGAAACTCAACATTTGACACATGAAATTGTCAATTGAATGTTCAACGGTGAGACATTCATGCAAAACTCTCAAGAAAATTGGAATTCAATCAAAGTTAATTCTTTGCATTCTCACCTGGAAAACAAGAGGCTTTGTTAAATCCACAGTGAACCCTTGGGCGACCATGTTGTAGGCACCTTATGCTCCTCTACAAATGCACAAATTCACCATGAAAGATAATCAAAATTCTCAAAACTGAA
This sequence comes from Dioscorea dumetorum, assembly GCA_902712375.1. Lineage (NCBI taxonomy): Eukaryota > Viridiplantae > Streptophyta > Magnoliopsida > Dioscoreales > Dioscoreaceae > Dioscorea > Dioscorea dumetorum. The sequence continues at coordinate 142,239 of CACTHL010000698.1, read as the reverse complement.
CACCCCAAAAAAGAAACAGAAAACAAAATTTCCAATCTCTTCCTCCTAAAAGCCTCATCTTTAATCTTTAAATCCAAATTAGAACATAAACAATTACACACACACACACACACACGATTCCACAACTATAACCACTTCCAAAAACCAAATCATCAAAAGAATACAACAAAATGAGCTCCAATTCCGGAAAAGAAGGAAGACAGTAGATCTAAGGATCACCTCAACAATGCAGCAACACAGGAACAAAACTTCCAATCACTTCCTATTAAAAAAATTAAAACACTCCACAACCACAAGTGCTTCCAACAAATAAATGATTGAAAAGAAAAAGCAACCCAATGGGCTCCAAATCTCCGGGAAAAAACATTAGAGAAAGGATCGCCTCCACAAAACTTTCCAATCACGCTCTCTTAAAAACCTCATCTTTCATCTCTAAATCCAAATTGAAACAAAAAAAAAAATTAAAACAAGACACTCACAGAGGCCTATTTATCAAGAGAATCCAACCAAACGATCACCAAATCCGGAAAAAAAGTAAGAACCAAAAGATCCAATGTATCTCGAATGGTTCTCTCCCCTCCACATGCGAAGAAGAGGAAAAACAAAAATTTCCAATCAGTTCCTCCCAAAAACCTCGTCTTTCATCTATAAATCAAAATCATAACCAAAAACCTAACATTGAAACGATTCCACAACCAAATCCATTTCCAAAAACCAAATCATCAAACCAATCCTCTCAATCAGGCTCCAAATGAAGAGAGAAAAAAAAATCCCCACAATAAATAAAAAATAAAGACAGAACAACAGATCAAAGGATCACCTCGACAATGTGGCTCCAATGGCTCCTTCCTCTCCGAGTGTTCCTCACTACCTCGGAGAAGAAGAAGAAGAAGACGAACGAGAAGAGCGCGGGGGTGAGAGAGAAGAAGAACGAAGAAGGGCTTGTTATTTATTTGGATTTCGGAGTTTTATTTCGGAAAATTTTTTGTGTGTGGTTTTGACTGGCGGTGGGGCCCGCAAAAGAATAAACGCCGTTTGATTTGACGGAATTTTCGGGCGCCAGCGTAGCCCTCCGCAATCGTCGGGAATTGTAATCATCGTTATTGTTAAATCTTATGATTTTGGCGACTGTGACAATGATACTGTTTTTTTTTCTATGGAATTATTTTTTTAAAAATGTCACATGAATTGGCATGCAATGTGTTATACTATGCAAACTTTTTTTATTTTTTAATTTAAAAATAGTAAATATTTTTTCTTTAAGTAGTTACCTTAAAAAATTGATTGGGTTGGAAATTAGAAATTGTATGTAGCCCGGTCCGTAGACTCACATATTTTATACACTTAAACTTAAGCCTGTATATTTTTTTTTACCTTTGTTTAGTCTCATATTGGAAAATGAGAAAAACTTTCACCACTCTATAAATGTTCTTTATCATTTTTCTAAGTGTATAGTTTTTTAGGAGAAAATAAATACAGACATTACACCAATTGCGCCCCGCTGCTTGCTTTTGCATTTCATGATAATTTTGCAACCGAGTTTCTTCATTGTTGATTTACTAAGCTTCATCTCATCTCGATCTTTCCAAAAATTCTTCTTCATCACAAAACCTGAATCTTGGATCTTTGCACTTGAAAAGACTTGTCACCGAACGTGTTAAACGGAGAGTTCCTTCATTTTGACTTAGGGTATCAAGATATTAGAGCGAGACCTTCAAATCCGTATGAAAGGGGGTAAATTCAATGTTAGAGCAGTGCTTATGTCATTTAGGGAAAGGGCTCCGCTCTCCTCTGAAAGCTCTCTCACCTACTTCCTCCCCTTGCCATGGCAAGCGGGGGCAACCTCCTCCCCCCTCTTCACGACCTCCATCCCGTACTTGGGCACAGATCGCATCCACCTTAGGCCGCTCCTATGAAAACTCCCCACTTCACAATCCACAACTCTTTGCAAAGCTCAAAGATTCTACTTCACACTTTGTTCAACTATATGAGGAAACACTCTCTTAAGCCCGCATGCACTTCCAATACTCCTTGTATGGTAAATTTTTTGGTAAACCTCCTCCATTCGAGCAAGTGAAGATGAACCTGCTAGCTAAATAGAAAGAGATTGGGGAAATAAACATTTCTGATCTCCCGAATGCATTTCTTCTGATTATATGTTCTTCACAATCAGTTATGCAAGTACTCCTAACGGAGGGCCCTTGGTTTATCAATGGTTTAATCCTTCAGCTTTCGCCATGGAAACCTTTTTTTGAACCTGCTTTTACGAAGCTCAACACCGCCGCAATTTGGGTCCAATTATACAACCTTCCGGTGGAGTTTTGGAATGATGAATCTCTCGACACAATCACGGCATATATGGGTCATCTCCTAAAAGTAGACGATCTCACTGTCTCTTTTTTCTTGTCAAGAAGAACGAAACCCCTAATGGGCCCGCTAAACTAAGACAGGGGCGTGCGCATGCCTCGACTGCGGCCTGTGGGGCCGCGCACACATGGGCGCTGGTAGCACCCACAGTTCGTGCTCATAATTCTCAGACGTGCACCCTCACCCCGAGGATTCGAACTCTCGCCACTTGCGAAGCTTCCTCATGGGGGACCCAAATGCCAATTGACCCAAAGGCCGTTGACGATCTCACTATCTCTTTGACTCACACGAAGTTCGCTAGGGTATGTATTGAAATCGATCTCTCTAAACCCTTGAGCAAAGGTTTTTGGATCCGAGACGCACAGCACCGAATGTTTGTTATTGTCTTATATGAGAAATTACCAACCTTTTGTTATTCTTGTGGTATGGTTGATCACGGGACTAACGCCTGTAATCATTTGAAAGCTAACAGAAATGATTAGGTCTTTCCACCCTCCAGAGCATCCCGGGAGCCGAAGGTTGGCTTAGATCAGAGTATGGAGGCGGCCAACGAGATTGCAAGCATTGAGTACCCGAAAAACCAATGTCGGATACAAACGATAATGAATTCGGCCCTTTCCTGCTAGTCTCCCGTCGGCGGGGTCACGGTGGTGGTCATGGAGCTGGTGCACGCGCTAGTCACGTGACCACCGTCGAGGCAGCCACAGGCTGAGAGTCGTGCGGACGTTAACTTCACGACACGTGGCGGGATGGAAAGCCGCGGTCGTGGGGGCGCCGTGCTTCTCGGGACTATCGCGCCGAAGACATTAATGGGGATCAGATCTTTGCGGATTCCCCAAATCAAACCATTCCTATTCTCAATGCTAACACTCTACCCCCTCAACCTCGATCCAACGGACAAGATCATTCCGACTCTTCCACGCCACCTGTCACTTCTCCCCCTCGATTGGACACTAACCCTCATTTGCAAGAAAAAAGGGAAAGCTCATCTTCATGACCGTTCGAGATCTCCTCCTCCAATCCTAAGAACTTCGGATACAATCACTGACTCTCTTCACACTGGGGGCTCATCCAGCCCTCACAGGATGGCAGTTGATACGGTAGCAGCAGCTTTGCATGATCCTCAATCTGATTGTGAAAAAAATTCAGACTATGCTACCTCGGATAATAGTGGAGACAGCTCCTCTCAAGAGGATGAAGTTGACGTTATGATGACCCTAGACCAATATCAAGAAGAGTCTCACAGAAACGCTTTGGTCCGAAAGGGATTTGCTTCTCAGACAGCATCCACTTCCCATAAAAGGGAGAGAATGTAGCCGAGCCCACAGTGCAGGGTTTAATCGTCTTGAGGTTTTTGGAAGACCTATTCTACCTGCTTTGAATGGAGTTTCCTCTGTTTTTGTTTCCTTTATACTTTTGATTGGTTTCTCATGATGCATGCTAATATTATGTGTTGGAACTGCAGGGGCATTTCGTCGCGAAATACCTCTACTAGAGTTCTTCATTTCCTTAAAAAATATAAGCCAGCTTTACTTTGCTTGGTGGAAACTAGAGCTAATGAAAAGAGGGTCTCACGCTTATGTGCTAAGCTTGCTCATTGCTGGAAGTGGGCGGCGATTCTTGCCAAGGGTTACTCTGGAGGCATTATTGTCATTTGGCGCTCTCAGCTTGGTCAGGTTACCCCTATTGCTATCTCTCGTAGAGCTTTGCATATTATTGTCTCTCCTAATGATATGTTTAATTTTTTGATTTCTGTCGTCTATAACTCCTCCCGTTATTCTTCTCAACGAAATTTGTTTCTTGAACTTTCAAAATTGTCTAATTTGAACTTACCCTGGCTAATTGTGGGTGACTTTAATTCGGTAGTCACTCATGAGGAATGCAAAGGGGGTTCTTATATCTATTATTCTCGAAAGGCCTTTGTTTTCTGTAATTTCATTGATGATAACAACCTCCTTGATTTACATTTTTCTGGTCCCCATCTTACTTGGTGTAATAATCAAACTGCCAACGCTCGTCGATGGGCTCACCTTGATCGTTGCCTTACAAATCATCACTGGAGTTCGATTTTTAAATATTATTCTCTCAAGCACCTCCCTCGGATTTTTTCTGATCATGCCCTGCTTCTCCTTTCTGTTAACTCCCATTCCTCTTCTATCAAAAATATTTTCCGTTTTGAAAATTTTTGGTTAGATTATATTGACTGTCATGCTGCCATTCGCAAAGCTTGGAATTTTAATCCTCATGGCAATAACATGAATATTGTTTCTCACTTGCTTTCTTGCTCTCGTTTTTATCTTAAAAATTGGCGTAATTCAGGAGTGAACTCTCTTGAAGCTAGAATTTTACCTACTGAAAATGATATCTCCTCTTTTTAAGTCTCACATTGTATTTCCAATGATTTTAATTACCAGTTAAGTGATTTGTATGCTAAAATACGGCTTTGCAACGTCAGAATTCCATCAAATGGGCTCAACGGGCCCATTTACAATGGCTGTCTAAAGGAGATCTTGACACCAGTTTCTTTTACAACTATGTTCGATCCCATAAACATGCAAATTTAATTTCGCAGATTTTTGATTTGGATGGTAACATGGTTTGTGATTTAGATGGGATTCATTAGACTTTTGTTAGTTACTATTCTAACCTATGGAGTAATCACTCTGATTGTAGCTTTGATTATGTTTTAAATGCACTTCCAAATAACTTGCCTGTTTTAAATGATTCTGATGGTGATTTTTTTATTCAGGATGTTACTCATGAAGAAGTTTATTTGACTGTTCTGGATCTTCCTTCGGGAAAAAGCCCAGGTCTTGATGGTTTTAATGCTAAATTATTCAAATTCTTCTGGCCTGTTATTGGTGATCGTATTTTCGCTGCTGTTAAGTTTTTCTTTCGCAATTGTGTTCTTCCAAATAGCTGGGGTATAACCTTTATTGCCCTGATCCCAAAAATCAGCAATCCTAAATTAGTTTCGGATTTTCGCCCCATCTCTTTGTGTAATGTTTGTTTTAAGATTATATCTAAAATTTTAGCAATAGTTTAAAAACTGTTATCCCTTGTCTCGTTAGTATAGAGCAAGTTGGCTTTGTCTCTGATCGTTGTTCTTTTGATAACATTATCGCGGCTCAAGAGGCTGTTCACTCCTTAGAACATAACATTAATGGCCCCTCTAGGATGTTTATAAAAATCGATATGGAGAAGGCTTATGATTCGATTAGTTGGAGTGCAATTCTTGCCATCCTCTTCAAAATGAAGTTCCCTAATTCATGGATTTCTTGGATAAGAACGTGCATCTCTTCTAGCTCTTTCGCTATTCTTGTCAATGGCCAGCCTTCTTCTTGGTTTAGGTCATATAGAGTGGTGCATCAGGGTGATCCTTTATCTTCGTATCTTTTTGTTCTAGTTTCGCAGACTCCTTACAACCATGCTTAATTTAAGTTTGCGGCATGATCCGATCCCCGGTTTTTATAATCGTTTGCGTTATAATTTCAATCATCTTATGTATGCCGACGATTTAGTTTTAATTACTCATGCCTATCGCCGAGTAGCCAGGAATATAAACCTCTGTCTTAGTATCTATGAAAGGCTAACAAGTCAAAAAGCTAATAATCTCAAATCAGCCATCCATTTTCCCTCTTGGTTTAACAAAAGGGTGGCACAGAGTATTTCTTCCATCATTGGCTTTAGGATTGCTACTTTCCCTGTTAATTACTTAGATATCCCAATTAGTCCCAATAAACTTGCATTACTTACATTTCAAGTATATGATTGATAAACCCCGAAGCATGTGTTCTAAGTGGCGTAACTCGAAATTATCCCATGCAGCCAAAACCGTGCTTATTAACTCCTCATTTTTCTCTCAGCTTGTTTATTATCTTTCGTTTATCCGATACCTGATTCAGTTCTCCATGAAATTTCCAAGATTGCTAGGGCTTTCTTTTGGAGTAAGGGTGGCAATGGAAAGGGCATCCAAGTGGTAGCTTGGTATAATATCACTATCCCGAAATCTGAGGGGGGCCTTGGTGTTGAAAATTTAATAGTTTCTAAACATTCTCTTATGGTCAAAAATATCTTTAAGTATCTCAACCATGACTCTTCCATCTGGGATGATATCCTTTGAAGTATGGAGCTCTTAACTTTTAGAGGGATAGCATTCCTCCCCATTGTTCCAGCTTCTTTAGAGGCTTGTGTGGTTCAGTTTTTAAATTTAAACATTTTTTCAAGATGCATACTGTCAATGTCAACAATTCCTCCTTTCTTTTTGATAATTGGTGTTTTGAGGTTCCTTTGGGTTTCTGGCCAACATAGTTAAATACAACGATTGATTTGGATTCTATTAGTATGTCTGATATTTGTTGTGATGGTAATTGGATTATCTCTCATCTTCAAGAGATTTTTGGTGATTCTCTGGACTTATTTGCTACTAATTTGGGTAGAGTGGACAATAATACTACAAGTCTTTGGGTCTGGTCGTCCAAAGTTAATAGCAATAGAATATCTTCTATTTCCTACCATTCCCTTAATCAAAAAAACTTTGTTTCTGATAATTGGACTGGTCGGAGGTATCTTTGGTTGATTCGTGCCATTCCTCGCATTAAACATTTTATTTGGCTTATGTTGCATGGCAGAATCCTTACTTGTGATTACATTTTTTACATTAATATGGGTCCTAGAAACAACTGCTACTTTTGTGATCTTGAAGTGGAAACTTCTAACTATCTCTTTGAGCATTATTTCAAAACTAAACAGATTTGGCCTGTTATCAGTGGTAAGCTTAACATGAGGATTTCTTTTAACCATGACATTATAAATGGTAATTGGCTGCTAAACTTCAGCCTTTCTGCTTTTGAAAAAACTGTTATTGCCTCGACTATTTGATATACTTGGAAAGCTCGATGTGATCTGATTTTCAGAAAAGCTACTCCCAATTGGCAGAAAATTGCTCATCAAGCCTTTGCTTATGCATTGGATTCATTTAGAGCTCAAGAGAGTCAGATTGCCAAACGTCTTATACTCAATAATTTTCAGCCTAGAGCATTATTCCTATTTATATCAAATGTGTGGAGCGCCGATTCTGAGGTAAGTGAAGCAGGATTCTTCGTAGTGGATACTAATTATTATGTTTTATTTGCAGGCTACTCTTCAGCGTATGCGGATACTTGTTTGGTTGCAGCTGCAGTTGCTATTGTGATTGCGTTACACGTGGCTTCCAGCAATTCTATACGGCTTCAGCATGTCATGGTTGATAATGAGGATATGCACCAACTTCTCTCAAAGCATCAACATAACTGGGATTGGCGCCTCTGTCCGTGGATATCCAGCATCAAAATACCGCTGCTCGATATGGGTACACCGCATCTACATTGCATTCCAAGATCATGGAATACACTGGCGACAAACTTGGCCTCGCATTGTCTTAATCTTCAAGACATTAGCCTCTCCTTTCAAGGCAAGGATCTTCTAAGATGGATCATGAAGACAAACCTGAATTTTGGATTCTCCTTTCTTTAACTTTTCTTCTTTGTTATTCATGTTTTTTCTATTAGTAGTTCTAACTTTGGTGTAACTTTTCTGTTTGTCTTTAGCTTTCAATAAAATCAGCCCTTTTAGGGTTCTTTTCCTCAAAAGAAAGAAAAAATGTTAGAGCAGTGCTTGTGTACCCCTACCCCAAGCTAGAATTTTCTAACACTATTTTCTGGATTTATATGCTTATCTAAAACTTTTGATGGTATGCTTTGCAGATTTTCTAATAACTAACTCATTTCAACCATGCTGCCCAATTACATTCTTTCCGACGAGATGTGGATTAACCAAATTATATGCTCCATCTTAACAGCTTTAAGACAAATTGATTAGAAAGTCTGCACACTAATTCCCATCTCAAAAGATATATTGAATTTATTTGAACCAACCTTCATTACTAAAACAATGCCATGAAACTATCCATAAGACCAATATTAGCAACATAACCCCATCCACCCATTAAATTATTATATCTAATAAACACCAGCTAAGTTTTTCCGGTTTTAAAAGCACCATCAATATTAAAGATAAAAACACCGTGGGTCCAGTAGCCTCCATCTTACGTACCGTCCTTCATGCTAGGCACCAACTATGGTCATATTTGTTTCAACTTTGAAAGTACCCTTCAATACTAAAGATAAAACACCCCATCAATGACCATGGGCGAAGCTTCATAAAGTAGAGATGGAGGGCAGCTACCCCCTTGATCTTTTCCACTTATATATATATATATGATTACATAGATGAACCTTAGCAATACAAATTGAATAAACCACTTCAATTAAAAAATATAATGAATTTTTATTTAATAAATATATATTGCCCTTTCTTTATTGACCGGTTTAGTTTTTATTTTACAAAATATTCCAAAATAACAATTAATAACAATTAATAACTTATTAAAAAAATAAAATTATTCTGGATGACAAGACTAGGAAAATGTTTGAACTTGTCGTGAAAGTAACTTGGGATTTACTTTTCATGTGCTTTATCTTCATACAGTTTTCTTTATATATATATATATATATATATATATATATATATATATATATATATTATAACAAATATTCTTCCGTTACCTTACATTTTCTTTTGGAAGATCAACTTTGGAGGGTCGAGAAGAAGTTTTTAATATTAAAATCTAAAACCATCATTATTATTTATATAACTTAAAATCTTATATCATTGACATGAGGTGGTTGACCATAGACTTTAATGATTTATTAAGAAATAACAATCTTACTATGAGATTATTGAGAGCAAGAAAAAATATTTTATATCCATTACTTTATAAGCTTATAACTCTAGATATAATTTGACCAATTTTAACTACAACCATGTAATTAGTTTTCTCTACCGTAAAGATCATAAAACCTTGACTACATAATAAAACTATTGATTAATTACTAGCTTATTACTTGGTAATATATATTGAGAATGATATATTTGGTTATGTGGATAATGAAATATCACTATCAACATAAAAAACTAATGACATATGAATTTGTCTTGTTGATTTTTTAATTACTTGTTTATATAAAATATTTTTTCAAAAAAAAAAAAACTATTTAACTTGTGTTATTATATAATTTTGAATACACTTGAACTTAAATTCACTAAATTTTATTTACTATTTCTGGCTCCGCCACTGCCAGTGGCCTCCATCTTACATATGGTCCCTCATACTTTCTTCCTTTTTTCCGTACCCCCTTGCAATATCGACCTCCTTCATAATCTTCTTAGCCAATAGCCATTAGCCAAACCTGAAGTGGCTACTCATATCTTTGCCAAAACATTAAGTTATTACAACTCTTCCAAATATGTCACACAACCATATTGAATTGAATGCACCGATATGATGCTTTGCAAGTATTATTAGTCCCCAATCACTCTTTCAAACTCAAGAACAACAAATGTGACACGTCAGCCAAAAAATTCATCAAACAGCTCCATTCTTCTATACCATAAGGACAATCTCAAAACCAGCCATATGCTTCTTCAATCTATATTCAGTAGTGTTAAGCCTATCACTAAAGAGTAACCAACAAAGAAACATTTGACAAACTATAATACTTGCCCAATTTTATTATCCATCATCATTTAAATAATCTTTTAACCCACCAATCTCTCCACAACTTAATGGATGTGTTGTCACCAATCAGCCACTTTCTATCCAAATCCATGTGATGCTTGTGGTTTTCCTACTAGTGCCCAAATCCATCGTAAGTAGCCACTAGTAAAAGAGTAGATTGCATGGAGTATACTATGAATAACAAGATCTCCAAGATATCTCCCCAAATAACTATTCAAAGAGATGTCACAAGCAATACTCAAGTGATTGCCTTGATTCTTAAATACATTTAATGAAACAAAAGTTTTGATAAGCCAAGTTCATCAAGAACCCTAAACAATTGCAAACTCATAACTTCAGCCACTTGTCTATTATCAGCTTGTCTTCATCCAAATCAAATGAGATCATATGCAAAATATATATATATATAAAACAAATAGAAAATAACCCGGGCATTGTGTCCAATATTTTTAATAAGATCCTAGCTAATCCTAACTCTTTTGATGCATCCTATCTTGAATCATATCAGATAATTTTCCATACACAAAATGAATAAGTACATGGACGTAGGATCACCTACCCTTAGCTTTATTAAATAAAATAGAAAAAATACCTATTTTAGTAGAAATGTAGCAGTTATTTTCCACAATCACTATAAGAATATATAACCAATCAACTAGATGATGACGACGATGATATATATATATATACACCGTAACTTTTTCTTTACCTGTGCACACTTGAGATTGATGGAGGTAGGGAGGTTTATTTTATGGATTTTCAGGATTATAAAATCACTTAATTTTATTATTGATATGATAAGAAAAATTCTGAATTGTATTAATTGTTGTTTGTACCAGACATAATTTATACAAAATATAAGAAAGCCTTACAGATCATGATTAGCCACGATATATGCAAGAATGATTCTAACCAAATATAATTATTCCTCCCTAATTATTGATGAAGAATTGAAGGATGATGAGATGTTGAAAGATAATGAAGAGTTAAAGGCTCTGTTTTATTTAAAAGAAGGAGAGAAGTAACAGAGGTGACTGCCAAGTCAGCAGCTGAGCTTGACACATTTTGTTAAGTTAGCCACGTCATCAAATCAGAGATTTTTCTGAATTAATTCATTTTAGATATAAATAGTCAGTTGCATTGTATTGATGTTCTTGATTTTCAATGAATTCAATGAAGAAAGCTTCTCTCCTCCATCTTTTATTTCTCTTTCTCTGAAGTTCTTTCTATCTGAATTCATGGTGTTTTTCATAGGTTCTTGTCTTATAGCTTGAAGAAAATGAACCTATTGCTTGGAAGCTTGAAGATCCTGCAGAGCAGTCCATAAATCTAAGAAAGGCAAGCTGTTTTTGAATTTCTAGTCACAAATTGATCCTATCTTTCACTTGGTATCAGAGTTGGTTTAGGTTTTCTTCGAAGTATTTCCTGAATCTTGCTCGATTTCTTTGGTTCTTGCTTGATTTGAGAAGTTTTATTAGTCTTGGTTCTTGTTTCATGGCTGAATTTCATGCTGTTGGTGTAATGGGATCTATTGATTCTTCTAGTGCTTTATCTCTGCAATCTTCTGATAATCCTGGCATGCTTCTAGTATCAAAGCCTTTTGATGGCCTAGGTTTTGCATCTTGGAAAAGAGCAATGGAGATTGCTCTCTCTGCTAAAGATAAACTAGGTTTTGTAACTGGATCTCTCAAGAAACCATCTCAGGATTCAGGATTATTGCTGGTTTGGGAGAGGTGCAATTGCATGGTAATTTCATGGATATTGAATGCCTTGTCAAAGGAAATCTCAGATAGTGTGATCTATATAACCAATGGCAATGAAATATGGAAAGAATTGGAAGAGAGGTTTGGGCAACTCAATGGCCCACAGTTATTTCAAGTGCAGAAGGAATTGAGTTAGATTACTCAAGGAACTAGTGGTGTCATCTCCTATTTTACTCGAATCAAAAAGTTATGGGATGAAATTCAGACATTGAGCAAACTACCTCAGTGTTCTTGTGGAAGTATTCAAGAGTTACAAAATGCTGAAGAGAATAAAAAATTAATGCAATTTTTGATGGGATTAAATGATAGTTACACTGCAGTTAGAGGCAACATTTTAATGATGAAACCTCTGCCCACTGTTAATCAGGCATATTCTATTTTGGCACAGGAAGAAAAACAAAGGGAGATCTGCTCTGGTGTCCAATATGTTCCTTAAGGAATCTTTTTCAATGCAAGAACAATTAACAATCCTGGAAATCAGTATATGAAGCTGCAACAAAATAATTTCAGATCTAGGTTTGATCCTAGAAAGTCAGTTTGTGATTATTGTAAGAAGCCAGGACATGTCAAAGAGAAGTGTTTCAAGTTACATGGATTCCCTCTTAACTACAAAGGGAATAAAGACAGAAGGTTTGTTGCCAATGCTGCCACAGTTCCAAGTGGCAGTGTGGATTATTTCTCGACCAGTCAGAATCCTATTAATGCTCATTTTCTAGAGCTAACGTCAACCCAGTTTACCAAACTGATGGACTTTCTTAATGAACCTGCAACAAAGGGTAATACTCATATTCTACAGGAAACAGTCATAGCTGATGGAATTGGAATCTCTAATATGGTCATTTCTTCTGCAGCAATGGCAGGTAACACTTTCAAGCCTGCTTTTTATACTGGTTCTTTTGCATTTAGTAGTAGCAACAAGCATGAATCTATATTGAAAACTTGGATATTAGACACAGGAGCCACATATCACATGTGTCATGATATTTCCAATTTCGAAACCTTATATCCATTACTCAAACCATTTCTAATTACTCTTCCTACTAGTTTTGAGATAACAGTTACACAAATTGGAACTGTTAAACTTTTAGAAGATTTTGTTATCACAGATGTGCTTTATGTACCAACTTTTTCATACAATTTGCTTTCGATTGCCAAATTAGTGCAACAGCTAAACTCCAAAGTAACCTTTTGCTCTACACATTGTATATTACATGCCCCTTCTCTGAAGAGGCCACTGGTACTTGGTAATGCAATCAAAGGCTTATATCTGCTGCACATCCCAAAAGCACAAGCAAACTCTGCAAAAATTTCCTATCAGAATGGTGAAGTTTCTCAAAAGAATTCTGATTTTTGTTGTTCTGTTTCTTTGAAAAACTCATTATCTCATTGTAAAGACTTCTCTTTGTGGCACAATAGACTTGGCCATTTTCAATTGACAAAATTAAGCAACTATGCTTAATAAGTTCTACTCATAATGATGTTTCAAATTTTTTCTGTCCTGTATGCAAACAAGCAAGGCAATATAGATTACCCTTTCCTCATAGCCAAATACATACTACAACACCTTTTGAATTAATACACATAGACACTTGGGGACCTTATCATACAGAAACAGAAGAAGGTTATAAGTTTTTTCTTACAATTGTTGATGATTTCACTAGAACAACTTGGACCTTTTTGATTAGAACCAAGGGGGATGCAACTCCAGTTCTGAAAAATTCATTAAAATGATTGAAACACAATTTCAAACCAAACTGAAAATTATTAGATCAGATAATGCCTTTGAGATAGGGAGCAGTCAAGAACCTAAAAGTTATTTCTCTGAAAAAGGGATCATTCATCAAACATCTTGTATCTACACACCACAACAAAATGGTGTAGTAGAAAGAAAACATAAACACCTCTTAGAAACTTCTCGAGCTCTACTTTTCCAATCAAACCTGCCTATTAAATATTGGGGTCATTGTGATATCACAGCAACTTATTTGATTAATAGGTTTCCTTCCAAAGTTTTAAATAACAAAGCACCATTTGAACTCCTATTTGGCTTAGCACCAAATTATAGGAATCTAAGGTCTTTTGGTTTCCTGTGCTATGTGACTACAACAGATAAATGCAGAGACAAATTTTCTCCTAGAGCTATGGCTGGCGTCTTATTGGATATCCATATGGGAAAAAGGGCTACAAAGTCCTTATTCTTAACACCCTACAAATAGTCATTTCAAGAGACGTCATTTTTCATGAAACCATTTTTCCTTTTCAAAATATAGAATCAAATGACTCTTTATCACTTCATCTTCCTAATGCAGTGAATGAAAATTCATATTTGAGTTCTGAAAATTCTACTGAGATTTTTCCTATTCCACAAAATGTTATTGCAACTCCATCAGCTACTGATACCTTTGTCAATTCTCCAGTTTTGAATTCTCCATTGCTCTCACAAAATTCTGTTGTTCATCTTAATTTCCCACACCAAAACAGAAGATCCTCTAGGATCCACAAAGCTCCATCATATTTAGCAGATTATGTTTGCAACACTGTTAGTACCAGCAATAACTTCTTACAATGTACAAATCCTTCTTCCCTTTGTTCCTATACAATTACCCATTCTTGTTCTATTACAAATGCTTGCTCTATTACATACACTTAAAGAACCACAATCTTATAAAGAGGCTATCATAGATCCTGCATGGCAAAATGCAATGCAACAAGAGTTCAAGGCTCTTGAGTCAAACAATACGTGGGATATAGTACCTTTACCTAAAGGAAAGAAGCCAATCCATTGCAAATGGATTTATAAAATCAAATACAAGGCAAATGGAAGTATTGAGAGGTTTAAGGCAAGATTAGTAGTCAAAGGGTTCACTCAAAAGCAAGGTATTGACTACACAGAAACTTTTTCACCAGTGGTGAAAATGACCATAGTTAGATGCCTAATAGCTGTGGTTGTGAAGAAGAAGTGGCAATCATATCAATTAGATGTCAATAATTCATTCTTACATGGCGATCTTCATGAGGAGATATATATGAAACCTCTAGAAGGTTTGGCAATTCAAAATCAACACTTAGTCTGCAAACTTAAAAAATCACTCTATAGCCTTAAACAAGCTTCTCGGCAATGGTATGCAAAACTATCTAAAGCTTTGAGATCAAAAGGATTCCAACATTCTTTAAATGATTACTCTTTGTTCTATAAAGGAACAGGAGAGAAAATAATCATTTTGGCAACATATGTTGATGACATACTGATGACTGGAAATGATGAAGAAGAAATGCACAACTTGAAACTTTTTCTGAATGAGCAATTTAGAATTAAAGATCTTGGTCTTCTACATTACTTTCTTGGTATAGAAGCAATCCAAGGTGAAGAAGGCATTATCCTTACACAGAGAAAGTTTACACAGGATCTATTAAAGGAATTTGATTGCAATTCAGTGTCTACAGCAGCAAGTCCACTTATACCAGGACAGAAACTAACTAATGACATGGGAGATCTATACACAGATCCAGGACAATACAGAAGACTCATTGGAAAGCTGAATTACTTAACCAACACTAGACCAGACCTTGCCTTTTCAGTTCAGCATTTGAGTCAATTTATGTCTAATCCTCATGTGCCACATATGAATGCTGCAATGCATGTTTTAAAGTATCTAAAATCTAATCCAGATCAAGGCATTTTAATGAATTCTGCAGCCACATTTCAACTCCTCGCATATTGTGACTCAGATTGGGCGACCTGTTCACATTCTAGAAGATCAGTAAGTGGCTTCTTTGTTCTTTTAGGAAATTCTCCAGTTTCATGGAAGTCTAAAAAGCAAGGAACAGTAGCTCTATCCTCAGCAGAAGCAGAATATCGATCTATGCGACGGGTTTGCACAGAATTAGCATGGCTCACTCGGTTGTTACATGAATTAACTGTCCCTAGTGTGATTCCTGTGCCCATTAAGTGTGACAGTCAAGCTGCAATCCATATTGCCAAAAATCCTGTATTCCATGAAAGAACAAAACACATAGATGTAGATTGCCAATATGGCAGATTGCATTGATGTCTTCACTAAATCATTAGCATCCAAGTTAGGGGTTTCCTGACATTAAGTGACCCTCCAACTTGAGGAAGGGGGGGTTGAAGAATTGAAGGATGATGTTGAAAGATAATGAAAAGTTAAAGGCTCTGTTTTATTTAAAAGGAGAGAAGTAACAGAGGTGACTGCCAAGTCAGCAACTGAGCTGGACACATTTGATAAGTTGTTAGCCACGTCATCAAATCAGAGATTGGTCTGAATTCATTCATTTTAGATATAAATAGTCAGTTACATTGTATTGATGTTCTTGATTTTCAATGAATTCAATGAAGAAAGCTTCTCTCCTCCATCTTTTCTTTCTCTTTCTCTGAAGTTCTTTCTATCTGAATTCATGGTGTTTTTCATAGGTTCTTGTCTTATAGCTTGAAGAAAATGAACCTATTGCTTGGAAGCTTGAAGATCCTGCAGAGCAATCCATAAATCTAAGAAAGGCAAGCTGTTTTTGAATTTCTAGTCACAAATTGATCCTATCTTTCACAATTATTTCCACAACACATGTAAAAATAAGTCTAGTCATATGTAGGATATTTCTGGCCAATTATAAAGAATTCTTGGTTAATTCTCCTTTGACTCATAAGATTGTGAAATTTAAAATTAATTCAAAATTAAAAACAGTCGACTATTTATAAAATTTACATTCAAATGTACTTGAAAGTTTGTGTTATACTTTATTTATCAACCATTAAATCGAAAACTGTCTTCAAATTATAAATTATAAAAAACTCTCTCTAAATTAATAAATATTCATTTATCAATAAATTAATAAATTATTCATTTATTGATATATACATAAACAACTTTTATAAAATAATAGTTTTTTTAGCCCCCAAGGTATTATTATATAAAGATATTATTTTATAGAGGTTTTACCCTATATATTTAAGATAATTCAAAGTTTATATATGCATGCTTACCCATGCTCCCCTGAAATTTCTCCTTTCAAGCACAATTGAACTTCTGGAAGCATCAACACCTTTAATAAACCGAATTAAATTAAAATTATTATTTAATCTTGGATAAGAAAATATTAATTCATATATAAATATAAAATTATATATTTATTTTCAATATACTTTATTTTTTACATTCTAGGTTTTACTAATATAAAAATTCTAGTCACAGCATCGGCATTATAAACAGTAATTGTTAAAAACTCATGCATGAGCATAACAGAAGAAAAGGAAAACCAATAACTCAAGACAAAGTAAAAGGATACTGAAATCCTTCTTCTCATTTAAGAAACATAGATTAATACTCTGATAATATAATAAAAATATTTAGCAATGTCAGAAAAACACTAAACAAAGCAGAGACAATAAAAGTCAGAAATTCACATTAAAGAGCAACAATAAATTGAAAAGAAATATTCATTCAGTGATAAGAACACAGAAGATAATAAGGATTTCTGCTCCTTGAAAGCTAGCATTCTTCAATCTGATAGCTATGAACTACATATGTTTCATAACTTGAATGAGAAAATCCTAACATTTTTGCAATCGTAGAGGTGAAATTTATATTACAGCCAAACTGTTTGCCTAAATCAAGATATATGCCTTTGCTAGAGAAACCCATTGTCCGTAAATTGCATACCCTTGCTTGATGTCCCTCCAAGAATGTCGATCTTTTCCTCTTCAGTAAAACCATTTCTGATGTTTGCGGTCACTTGCAAAATCTTGTTTTGTTTAGTCCATTGGTTCCTCTGCAGAAAAATAATTTCCAATCAAGTATTCAAATAAGAATAGAAATTATAAGGCAAGATCAAATGGCTACTAATAATGAAATCGAAAGAAAAACTATGAAAAAAATAACAGAACAGGGTTACAGGAGTTATTCTATTTTTAATAATATGATCAAATTAGCTGACAGCAGAACGTTAAATAGATTGTGTACAACAAATACAATTTGAATCTTTCACCAACTGCAGCCATGCCATCCACATGCATTCAAACGAAATCGATTACTGATGAATCTCTAGAATGTCGATACATGCAGTCATCTTCGGAAGTTTGGAATAATATACGAGACTATCTCTATTGATCCTTCCATATCGTAACTCCTCATAGAGTTTGGTTTTTAAATTATTTCATTGAATCAACTTGTTTGGCAAACCTTCCCGTGCTTGAATAAGTCTTTTCAGATTCATTTCAGTAGAAATATCAGCTGATGTCAGGGAACCTTTTCCACAGTCATCCTGCATAAAGAAGAAAACAGTTAATTATGAATACTCAACAACAAGCTATATTATGATTGCAATAAGAAACAATAAGTAATGTTTTATTCACCTAATTTTCTCGGAAATTCTTGTCACATGTGAAGGTATCTGACAATCTTTGAGTATGGTCCTCAATGGAGACCATACTTCCCTCACTAAACCCATGAATAAATATTGGTGGCGAACCACCTGTGTAACCAATCCAGTAAGCGCGCCCCCCCCCAACACACAATTCTTCTCTACTGTCATTGGCAGCTTCTTTCTTTTTCTCCACCAACCCAGTGGCAAAAGAGATAACAATCACCTCACATTCTTTCTCATCATCGAACTTTCTTGTCAACAAAACCTCATTCTCTACTACCAAAAGACTCAATGCTGTTTTGTAGGTCTGTTTAGCTAATGCAGCATAGAATATATATATAGTCAGCATTTGTTGTATGATTTCAATATCCATATAAATCTATTTATTGAATAGGATTACTACTTACTGGATTGTTCACAACCAAACCACCATATAATAATTTGAATCTCCTTTGCTCACTGTTTATGTCCTTTGTCTCAAAATGATAAAGTAGGATATATGTTGGAGCTGCAGATGTTGCAATGCAGATATCTGACATCAGCGCATACGAAGATGGATCTGATCTTGCCTGCAGAGTACAATTGATAAAAATCAGTGCAAAATACATGACATGAGCGATAGAATAAGGATCAACATGTGTATATATACCTTGAACTTGCTAAATTTAGTATTGTCTCAAGTGTCTACAGCTTTTGTTATAATAACTGAACTGGTCAATACTTGGAGCAGTTTAGTTTGCCCAAGTAATTTTTGTACCAGCGACTGCAAATACTTACCATTGCATTCCAGCACCTCAAACAGACAACAGATAGATTTAAGAAACCTCACCATCCAAAACCTACAAAAAAATGTGAGCCATCTAGTTTTCAAAAGCTCAAAACGAACACAGAATCACTTCTGAAAATAAGAAAAAGCTAACCCAGAAGACCCAATGTGACTCTTCTTGCAATTGCACAAAACAGCTAAATTGAAACTGAAAGTACCTGCAGTTTGGACTCAAGAAAGGGCAGACTTACACAGGGGTTAACACCCCTTACAACTCCCCCACCTATGCTCAGGACTAATAAAGTCCTCTTCTTTACTTTGCAATGAAACCTATCCATGAAACCAATTGATGTTTGAGGTTTCATACTCATGTGAAGCACTGTTCTCAACAACCGTTCATTGTTATTTATAAATGAACACTCATGTTTGTTGCAATAAATTTAATTTAACAACTCATCCTTGCCTTGTTTTATCAAAGCTCCATATTTCGAGCTATACAACATTTTAGTATCACCATAGTTATTGCACAGACATAGATATATTAGGATGGAATTTCCTTGTAACTGTAAATAAAAATAGCAGAAATATACATATAAAAAATGAAGATTAATTTAAGTGCCTGAATACTTTTCCATTCCAAACATATCATGACTTAAAACCGCGCCTTCTGTAAATCTAGGTTCTGAATGGGTCGTGATAATGGGTCATGATATGTTTGGAAAGGATAAATATGAGGAAATCTTAAGGCAATGGATTTAGATCACGACCCATTATCATCCATTGAACCTTCCATATAAAGACCAAAGTTATGTATTTAGAACCATACCATATCTAAGGATAAAATCTTTATATGAAGACCAAAGTTCTATATTTTAGAACCATATCATATTTAACTTTGTCCATTGGCATCATTGGTGCTTAAAATATAGATGCGTGTCAGTTACAGAGATATTATACTGAAATTTCCTTCCTCAGGGTACAATCAAAACACCCATAGAGTATATTTAGAAATAGCAGAGATTAGTTAATTTTTCAGGTATTTAAATGTTCAAGTATGGATACTTTCACATCTCTACTGTCTCAAGATCTGCACCATTGCAATCCACATTAGTCACATGGTTGTCTGGTAATCTCTGCATAATTATCTTGAGATCCACACGATACTGCACCTTGATCTGTATCCTAATGATCATGCTGATTGCTTTGAGGCTTTGACATTGAAATCAAAGTCGCCATGGATTTATGCCAATGCCCACCTTGTGATAAGCACCACAAAGATATTTACATATGTAAGGAAATATTTTAAAATGGTCCCTTTCATTTGTGTATCCCTGGAAACACCACCAATGATAAATTTTACCTTTAAAATATTGCAACATATCTGAACCCTCAAAACCCAAAAAAAATTGTTTTACTACTCCTCAAGTTTCTGAATCTAATATAAAATTAATAAAATGATTATATTTTTATGATATTAAAATTTTAGGTACCAGTTCAAATCACGGACTTCTTTTCCTTTTCAGAACCCAATGCTCACGTAATGTGTTGTACCAATATTACGATGAACTTCTATTAGAGATAAGTTGACAAAAATTTGAAGGCCTTAAACACAAAACTAATCGAAGCATAACCTCCAAAAATTGCAATTAATTACAAAGGCATGCTGAGGGATTGACAAACAAGATAGGGAACCAAAAAAGCAAGACTACTAAACTATCTCATAAATGGCCAAGAAGTTTCTCTTCAATTGTGCAAGAGTTGTATATTAGTGTTAGTCAGAAGAAATTATATTAAAATACATCAGCAGACTTTATTAATGTAGTGAGATAGATATACATAATTCCGACAAAAAAACAATCAATGAAATAGCCATTTCCACCACAGAGATTCAGCGCAAGATTAGTCTGGAAATGAACAAGAAAGGAAAAGCTTGAAGTTGAACAAAAGAGACATAAGAAATGCCATACACAAGGGGCATAAAGATAAGGTAAAAATTGTCTTTTCATAGGCACAGTAACATTCACAACACAACTCTAAAAGTTTACAAGCTGCTATTGTCTGAAAAAAAATGTGCCATTAAGTTGCACAAAATTCAGATAAACCAGTAATCAAATAATATCTGTATATGAGATGAAATTAATATTCAAAGTAACAGTAAGTAATAAAAGAATGGTTTTCTACGACAGTGTTTTCTAGTTGATATATGCAAACCACAATTTTGGGCATAAACAGATTTGACTTCATGAGTTAACATACGTAACAACAAATGCAATTTACATTTGAAAGAGAGATCCATATACCATTATGGAAAGCCACAACTCAATGGCTCAAGAAGATCTTATGTTGCACAGAATTCAAGAAGAGGGCATTTTCCAAAATATGTTCATTGTCTAAGGCAACTAACTGTACTGTAAAAGAAAAATTAAAAGCAAGAAAATTAAGAATTTGCAAAAAATAAGTAACGTTTTTCTCTTTTCAGTAAAAATACCTCACAGCCTCGCTGTTCTTTTGATCAACGTGAGGCTGGGCTTTTACAATTTAAAAATGTTGCATATAAATCTCTGATAATCTTGCGGTATTCTCTCCATGTTATCTCAAGAAACAAAGCAATATAACCCATTCCCTTTGCTTGAACACAATCAGACCCTAATTGACAACCAAAAAGCCAATTGCCAAGGTCCTCCCAAGTTATCCTCCACAACATATGCTTCACATGTATCCCCGATCGATACAATGAGCCATGAATTTTTTTTCATTCAATTCCTCTTGGACCATATCTGAATTATCATACCCAACCTCCAATTTCCATTGCATGATCTTTCATGAAAAGCTTCCCCATTGACACTGCGATCACCAATGCTGAATCATCAATAGCAACCAGTGAAATTAAGAACATGTTCATTGCCACCATCCCTACCCTCTCTCTTTCTACATGCCTTCTCTTCTCGATCACAATCTGAAACCAAGCCTACATTGGGCACCGAATCAACTTGACTTCCGTCCTTCAAACCCTTCCTTTTCCGAAGCTTCTTTGGAACCAACTTTTTCCAATGTTTCTTCCGCTTGTGAATCATCAAAGAATCCACATTTCCTTCCTTTTCATCAGTGGAAAGCTCCGCAATTTCGGTCAAATCCACACTCGATTGACAGAAAGGCTCCCTCTTTTCAATAGATACCTCTGAAATCTTCTCACATTGAACCAAATCCACAACATTGTGTGTAAACTCAACTTTCTGAACCCGAGAAACCCTATCCCTATCCCCAATCACCAAATCCACCCCCTTCCCCTCATCCCTGCTGCCATAAACCCACCTCCCAACTATCTCCAGAATCCACAAGATTAAAGCCCAGATCGTCACCCCAGCAACAACCCTCTTCCCCACAATTGCCAGAACAATAAAAGGCACCACCTTCGCAGCCGAAACCCAAACCCTAGAACTCCTCTTCTCGATCCCAATCCGAACCGGAACAAAATCAGGAGGCTCACCATCAGCGATCCGAAGCTGGCTGTGGTTGCCAGACGGCGATCGGGTGGTGATGCGAAGGGGATCGGGGTGGGAGATCGGAGGGAGCTGAGAGGGTTTGCCGGAGGATTTTCGAAGCCGCTTTTGGTTCTTGACGACGAGGTCGGCGAGGGAGGTTGGGAAACCGGTTTGAACCACGAGTGAATCGGTTCGCTTGGACCGGAGACGGGAGATGAACCGGACCAAACCGCCTGAAATCCTGGCTTTTCTCCATGGGTTCGCCATTGGAGCGGACCGGACCGGGGACCATTAGGTGAACCGGGCCGGTCCGAGAGAAGATGACAGGATTAGGAACGGTGACGACATGAGAGAAAGAGATGGATTATAAAACTTTTGAGGGGTTTCTTTGCTATTTTTAACATTTTTCTTGCGTTGGTGTTTGAGCTGGAAATAGAAACTGACATTGGCGTGTGGTTTGGTTTGGGTTGTTGGTGAAGAGCGAATAATTTTTTAAAAAAAAATTATTTAAAATTACAAATGTTTCAAAATAAATTTTTATTAGGTAAATTATTTATAGTCCCTGGGATTTTTAAATATCTTATTCAGTCCTTTTTACAAAGTTCTATAATAATTAAATCTTTGTTTAAATTATCAGTCTCTAATTATAAGTCGTGACAATTTCAAAAATTCTGATAGATTTGATGAGAGAATGAACCAATTTTTATTAGAGCAACTAGCCTATATAAATATAAGAAAGTTGTATACAAGAGAGTGTATATACGTAGGGCTGGCAAACAATCAAACTGTTCGAGAGCAACTCGAGTTCGGTTCGATATTGTTTCGAGTTTGATTCGATCATTTTAATAACAAACTGAATTTAAACTCAAATTTTAGCTCCAACAATAAACGAGTTGAACTCAAGCTAGAGTTAGCTCGATCAAATATATATTATATATAATATATAATAGTAATAATAATAACTGGAAATTGCCAAAAAACACCCTTAAGTTTGTAATATTGCCAAAAACACCCCCTTAATTTGGCAATCCCTAAAAACCTCTTTCTTTTAAACACAATGTTTTCCAAACCCCCAAAGCATGTAACGGTGGTTAACAGAGTTATTTTTGAATTTTATGGACGAAATTGGCCCTTGCATGGGAAGTCGTGGTACTGCAATCATTTTGCCGGTTTGAGAGGAAGTGGGGGTTTTTCTTAGGGTAATCCCAAGAGACAATCTTTACTGGAGCCGTATACGTTTTTTTTTCTCAACTCGCATCTTCAGCTTTTCTCTTTCCGAAGTTGTTTCTACATGGATATCCTCTGCAATTTCAGTTTTCCCCTTTCCACCTTTGTATCGAAGGAGAAGTTAAGCGCAAGTATTCGGCATTTCATTAGTTTGCAGTCTAAGGTATTGAAGAAGTTGTGATTATGGTTTTATTTTAACTATTCTGTTACAAAGAGAGATTTTTCGGTTTTGTTTTGTGGTTCTGTTTTTATTGGAAGATATTGAAGTCTGCAGGGGGATTTCTCGGCTGGGGTTTTGTTAGTCTGCAGGGAGATTTCTCGGCTAGGGTTTTGTTTTGTTTTACATTTTCGTCTGTGTACACGATCGAAATAGTTTTTCGATTGTTATGATTTGTATAATGTTTATAATATACGTTTTCCCTTTCATTTGATATGATTGTAGTTTTAGAAATAAGCTTTCTGTTTAATAAATATGTTTTACTTTAAAAAAGTATGTCTCCGTTTAAATATTATATTTGGCTTAAAAAACTAGGTCTCTGTCTAACAAGTGATATCTCTCATTAAGAATTGAGGTTTCCATTTAAAAACTTATATTGCCGCTTAAAAATTTGTGAATACTGCTGAATGTGTTGTTTTTGTCGCAGGCTTGTGATTATAATGGTAAACCTAGTTAATGGGCGATGCTACTTGACACCGGTAGTGGAGACCTTGGCTGAATTGAAATTTTACATGACCCCTCGACACTGGGAGATCATCCGAAGGACACAGTTTGCAGCATTCACTGAGCTGAAAACTGTATTCCAAGAGATGGCCCTTCTTGATTCTCTATTGCAAAGGTATGATGGATGCACCAATAAATTCAGGATCGGGGCAAACCTGCTGAGATTCAGGCCTGAAGATGTGGCTCTCGTTCTTGGTCTGCGTTGCGATGGAGACGCAGTCGTGTTTCAGAAGAAGAAAACATGCTCAACTTTCGAAGAGAGGTATTTATCAAAAACATACGAGAGACACAGAGACTTCATCAAGAGAACTCTTGAGCAACTTGTTCGACAGAGGGGAGAAGAAGAAAATTTTGTCAAACTCATAATGGTGTACCTCATGGGTACAATCCTCTTCCCAAATACCTCATGCTCAGTTTCGAATTGGATTGTTAATTATGTCGATGGTCTATGTGGGATCGAAAATATGCGCCCTGGCGTCGTGTCGGTGAAGAGATACCAGGCGATATATCGAATCACAAATGTTTTTTTTATTTTATTTTAGTTTATTTTGTGGACTCTTCCATTCCTAATAGAGGCAACTTGCCTCTATTATTAATTACCCTAGATTAAAATCTTGGGAACCTCCGATTAAGAGTGCTTCGAGTACAAGTAAAGGCAAAGTATTGCAAACTATAAATTTCATGATTTATTTCATATACATACTACAAATTTGATTTTTTTTTTACACATATATATATTTCTAGATATATATTTATTACATCACAATATATATAAATACACACACACACATATATATATATATATATATATATATAAAGACTGTTGCCTGCGCCTCGTCACCGCGTTGCATGCCTTGTTGCCGTCTTGAAATATTTAACTCATTATCGCTTTAAAATGGGTATTTTTATCATTCCACGTATTGTTGCTTCGGCTTGCTTTTCATATCAGACAATAAGCCCTTTCTCCTCAGCTGTATATTTATAAGAATTGCAAGCTTAAGATCTGCTTCTTGTCCTTTCCATGTTCAAAATTTTTTTTTATGCCCCATCATCTTAGACATGTGACCCAGAATGAATATTTTATTATTATTATTATTATTATTATTATTATTATTATTTTGTTGAAGAGTTTACTGAACCGGTCCTACCAACAGAAGGGGACAATGGAAGGGCCTCGCGACAGACTACTCTTATGCTTCCTGGAAGAGTCATTCCTATATTGATTTACCACTTGACACGATCGAGAAGCCATGCTGACTACGTGCACTGTGTCTTGACATGAAACCAGATTCAAACAAGTAACCAGCACATCACCACTTGATTTGCATATGAAGTCCTGCATCAAACGGGTGAGTTTGCTTTCTCGATATGGGACATACATCTCATTTGCATTCAATGCATAAACCACATTCAGTAATTGAAACAATGACTTGTTAATCTTTGCACTCTCAGACAACATCCTCATAACCTGCTAAATCAATAAAGTTTATCTTCCCTAGATGGTTAGCGTTTGTTTCTTTGTCCACAGTAGTAATATAGACAATCAAGCCTTTATGACTCTCCAGTTGTGCATCAGAGTAACATTTATTAAAGTACAGTCTTTTAAAATCTGAAACTTATTTCCATGGAACCCGAGAAAGGCCCTTGAGCTGGAGCCTTTTTTCAGCATCTTCTAAAACAAGCATCTCTTTTTCTTTCGGTTCCAAAACATCATATATATAATCTTGATTAACTTCATAGCAACATATGCTCACTGAACCTTCTCCACTTTCCTCAATAACCAAGAACACATGCATTACTCCCACGCAATATACCACAAAACAATGGCTTTATCTCCTTGAAAAAAAAAATCTGATCAATTTTCTCATCTTGCTTATAGCACCAATCTAACTTAAAAGATTCATTACGGCTTGCAGAATTATCGGTGAAAGAGATCACCGCATAACCTCCATTTGCTTTCACGAATGAAACCTGGGAACGATTCGTCAGCGTGTTGGACTCGAGTTCATAGGAAATGAGGTTGGCCGCATCCTTCTTCAAGAACTTCACCGTCGCTTGCTTCTTCAGTTCTTCTTCATGATCACCACCAACCTTAAACTGATGCATTTCATAGAATGCTTGCACTGGTTGATGAACTTGTTTCCCAACAATCAGCCCAACATCTTTACTCCCACCGATATCTTCTTCACTATTTGCCGCTCTCTCTTCTTCATTGGAATAAAGTAATCAAAGGGATAAAAAGGTGGTTCACCAGAGTGCTAATGAACTGGGTGGAGACTTTGTTTTGTGTATATATATATATTGGCGACCATGGAGGGATATTCCACCCTCGCATGGCGTCAGCGACGAGCATGATAGCGACATCGGCAGTGGGTGATCGACGACGGCGATGACGGCAGTGACAGCCACAACTCAGTGAGATTCATTGTATTGTTATATTTTCCTTTTATGAATATATATCCGAAACCAGCGAGGGATATTCCACCCTCGCATGGTGTCGGTGACGATCGGCAACGTAAGCAACAACAGCGATGATGGCGGTGTGGCAATGACGGCAGCGATGGCAGTGCGGCGATGGTGACGACAGGCGACAATCATTTATATATATATATATATCTGTGTGTATTGTAGAAGAAAAAAAAAAGAACAGAGAATGATAATACTATGAACCTTCTTCCTTCTCCTCCTTCTTCTTCTTCCTTTCTCTTCTGTTTTCTTTCTTCTTTCTCATCCCTCCACTAGATGCTTCTCGTCTCTCTTACAAAAGCCTCCCCCCCGATAACCGTCATGCATCATGGTCTTTAACTGACATGTCCCCACGTCTCCATGTTCCACTTTCCCCATTATTTTTTTTTTTTAAATTATATCATGCATCTTCATATTTGTCCCACGTTCCTCATTATATTATGCATCTCCATGCATGGTTCCACGTCCCACTTATTTATTTATTATTTTTTTAATTCTTTTATTTTATAATAATAATAAATATTAATATTATAATAATAATATCTTATTATTATTTTAAAATATTATTATTTTTATTTTCTTTTATGACATTTTTATCTGATTTGAATTTTTTTTTAATTTTAATTTTGATTGAATTTTTTTATTTTAAATTTTATTTTATTTCATTTTATCTTATCATGTTTTTTTATTTTGATTTTCTTTATTTTTATTTAAATTACTTTTTTTTTTATAATTTTTTTTTTTTCGTGATTTGTATTCTTAGAATTTGAATATCCTGGATCGCCTCGAGGTTTATGCTCTAGGTTGATCTTGAGTTTTTAGATCACCTCAAGATCCGTACGACTGGCTGATATTGTGATTTGAATATTTAGATTGCCTCAAGATCTGTGCTCTTGGCTAACTATGAGATTTGAATATTTTAGATGGCATCGAGATACGTGCTCTCGGCTGATGTTGAAATTTGTGTATTTAAGTCGCCTCGAGATATGCGTTCTCAGCGAATCTTGAGATTTGAGTGTTTTAAATAGCCTCGAGATCCGTGCTCTCGGCTGATCTTGGGATTTGAATATTTTATATCGCCTCGAGATCTGTGCTCTCAGCTAATCTGAAGATTTTTTATATTTTAGATTGCCTCGAGATCCGTGCTCTCGGCAGATCTTGATATGTGAATATTTTAGATTGCCTCGAGATCTGTGCTCTTGGCTGATCTTGAAATTTGTGTATTTTAGATTGCCTCGAGATATGCGCTTTCAGCGAATCTTGAGATTGGAATATTTAGATCGCCTCGAGATCAATGCTCTCGGCTGATCTTGAGATTTGAATATTTAGATCTTTGATATATATATATATATATATGTATATATATATATATATATATACAAACAGTCTACGTGGCATGGGGCGATACGTATAGGCGCAAGTGACTCACAAGTAGCTTATGGAGGACGTTCCACAAGCTGTTGCTCGAGTGCAAGCTAGATGCGAGGGAAGAAGACATACACGTGGTATATTAAGGGTTGATTGATCGCAGTAAACATATGGTTTTACGAGTTGACCAGTACCGGAAATAAACCCCGTTTTGGCAAGACCCAATGATGCTGTGCTACGGTGAAAATAGTTACTGGAAGCAAGCGACGATAGAAACCAGTTTGTCATCTCTTGAAGTAAAAGAGGTAATAAATCATGAACAATGTGTTTAACAATAGTAGTTAATGTTTAAATATAGTATTTAGCGTTTAACCATTGTAGTTTATGTTTAAAAATATTTTTTAGCGTTTAAAAGTTTTGTTTTCTGTTTAAATATATGTGATACCATTTAAATATATAAGTTAAATGTTTAAATACATTTGTTATTGTTTAAATTGAATGATTTCACTGAGATTATTTTGTTTACATATGTTAGTTTCCTGAGCTGGTCCCGGCGAATGCTGATGAAGATATATTTGTTTAGGGCAATCGCCGGGGGAATGCTATTTCTCCGGACCATTTGCTCAAAGGCAAGATGAGAGGACAACTTCTTCTGTGCACGCTCGACGACGTCGTTCCCCTACTTCTAGCAAAACGCGTGCACGCATTCCTCGACGCCGAAGAAGCCCTCTCCTACCGCGCCCAATAGCAACACCCTTCCCACCCCCACCCCCCCCCCCCCCCCGCGACCACGACAACGATAGTCCCCCCGATCGCCACAGCCACCCGACCGGGCAACCCCCTCGACGGCACTAGGCGACGATGCCACTGCAACGCTTCTGCAGACATGCAAGATATTGATGACCGAGTTCCCTCGGCTTGTCGCTCGGGTTGAGGCATTGGAAGGATGATCACAATTGACTGCGTCATCCCTCCAAACAAATGAACTACCCGGGACGGACGAAGCGTCGAAAATTGACGACGAGGACTTCATCGGGATGGCCATTCAGAGACGGCCATGTTTGAAGAGGCTTGTAAAAAATAGAAAAATAATAATGCCTCTCTGTTCACCACTGGCTACCGATGAAACAATAGCAGCACCATCGGCGGCTGATGCTGTTATTGAGTCTGTTGCTGTTGATGACATGTTCGTCACGGTGGAGAAGATCGTTGATGCTTTTGCCATTGCCACGGTTGAGAAGATTGTTGACTCTATTGTCAATGAAATCCCCGTCACTGTGGAATCGGCGGCCGATAGCTCCTCATCAAAGATGGACACAATCTCTGAAGAACAAGAACCAACTAAGGGTGTGTCTCCCGTTGATGCTATTGTCATGGCCGCGGTTGAGAAGATTGTTGACCCTGTTGTCAACGAAATTCTAGTCACGAAGGAACTAGCGGCCGATAGTACCGCATCAAAGGTAGACACAATCCCACAACAACAAGAAGCATCTAAGGATGTGTCTCCAATTGATGCTGTCGTCGTGCCCGCATCGAAGGAAGATGCTGCTAGTGCTGAACACCCACAACCGTCAAAAACAGTGCCACATGATGATCCCAAAAAAGTTGTTGACGAGGGACAAGGGAACGTCACCGAAAAAGCAACGAAATATATGATCCTTGCCAACCAACAATATAAAGATGTTCGGAAAGATTTTCTCCCGAAGAAGAAAAGATACCCTGGACAATCGCGCCTCAACAAATTCGAGCAAGAGTTGATAAGGATCTTCCCCAACTGCTCTATGGACATGTAAGTATGAAAATTTTATGTTATTGTTTAAATATATATGTTCCCACTTAAGTTATGTAGTTTCCATTTAAATATTATCGTTATCATTTAAAATAATGCTTTACCGTTTAACCTTGTCAGTTACTATTTAAATATTTACATTATCGTTTAAAAATATATATTTTCCACTTAATATTTTGTGTTATTTTTTAATTATATTTGTTACCGTTTAACCGCAGGACTGTTGTGTGGAGGAATGACTCTGTCAGCACCACACGGGCCAGACTATTCACGCTGCTTGACGGGAAGGAGATGGTGACAAACGATGTGATTGACGCTTTCGTATGCATAATACTGACCAGAGTACCATATCCTTATAAGAAGCGTGCCTCCAACACACGACCACTAGCACTATTTATGTCAAAGCAGGAAGACGCGGCTGACATGACTTTCGCTATGATCGGAGATGCCATGCGTAACCTGCATGATGTTGACATTGTCATCATCCCGATAATCATGAATGGCCACTTCCATGTCGTGGTCCTTGATAATAACAAACAAGAATACAGGCATTATTCTTTAAGCCAAAGTGACGAGTACGATAAACACACGTTAGAAATGGTAAGTTCTTTGATAAATAGAGTTTGATTAATAGAATTTGATAAATAATCGGTATTCTAATCTCAAATTATATACGTCGATAGTGGAGGCTATTCGACTGTTGTATCAATATGGGGTTCGGCGAGACGGTGACCACAAAGTACCTGCTAGTTCACGACAATGAAACCCCACGACAAAAAAGAGGAACTGTCGACTGCACCGTCTACGTCATGCGGTTTATCGAGCAATTACTTGACGATGAAAAGCTACGGCTACCGCAAATAGACGTCCGATATATGAGATTAAAGTATGTTGTCCGCATACTTATGGAAGGGAGCGCAGCTGGCATCACTGAGAAAAGGGGGTCTTCGACTGCGGTGAAATAGAATTGACCTGATATTGTTTGTTTTCAAATGTAAAACAGTTTTGTAGTTACTAATTTAAATTCAATTCATTGGTTTCCAAGAATATGGCAAATGTTCGTTTAATGTCTGTATACTTGTATACTTGACTTTCTTTGCTTAACTTTCAATTTTAATATTTAAATATCAGTGTTTCTTTTTAAAATGAAGTAGTCTCTGTTTAAACAACGATGTCTCTATTTAAATATATGTGTTACCTTTTAAGAATAAGAGTTTCCATTTAACATTAAGTGTCTAAGTTTAAATATCAAAGAATGACAAGGAAATTAGATTTTCTCTGTTTAAATATCAAAATTTAACACTCAAATAAGTTTGTTTCTCTTTAAAAATTTGTTTATTTACAATGCCTGGTCGGCGACAGTTTCATTGCAAGATCTACGATTGTGACCGGATGCGTGGCAACGGCTGCAATGTAACTCGCAGACCTCAGACACTTACGACTTGATCCTTTTTCATCTAGGATGCCTAGGTTGTCTTCTCGTCACAGGTGGTCGCAAACGCAGTTCGTGATTTTTGTCCATTGGCTTCTCATTATTGGGTATGGGGAATATAGCTTCCTTATACACCAGTTTGTAATTGTCGATGGTGAAGTAGACGCTAGTAAATCGATGAACGTTGGTGTCTGTCTGCATTATTGCAGTGCAAGTGTGTTTGCATGGGATACCATAAACTTGTCATCTGCAACATGGGAAAGTTCTATTGGCAGTATCTACAGAGTTGCTGCATTGGTCAATCACCTCATAACGATCATCGATACAACGACCAACATGAAGATTTCGGCTTTTCTTAAGAAGTATCTCTACCTTCGAATGTATGTCCGGGCATAAGTTGGTCTCCTATTTGTTCGCTTGCTCACGGCGATTGCATAACATGCGAATCAACTTGAACCTGTACAACATAGAACACAAATCTTAAACAAGGTTAAGCAAAGACATTGATATTTAAACAGAAACACATTTGTTTAAACAGTAGGATAATAAATCAAATGAAGAGCTAGATAGTTAAACACAGACAATGATATTTGAACAGTAAGGGAAAGTATTAAAGGATAAGACAAATTCTTAAGCGTTAAATAAAATCAACATTCGAATACCATATGCAGTCGACCATTTTCGTCACCGGTAAACGCCGAGCTTCTTTGATCCACGCATTGAACAACTCCGCGACATTTGAATACATATCGCCCCAGCGTTCACCTCTGAATAGATAATTCGACCAATGTGACATATCCGATTTATGAATCAACCCATTTATATACTTCGGGTGATGTGACCTGCAACTCATTCTCGATATCATCAAATTCTTTAGTCGTGGATGCCCACGCAATACGAAAGTATATGAACCAGCACTCCTCCCTCAATGCCTTCTTAAGTCTGACATTGGCTTTCACAAAATTGGCCTCTAAGTATTGAAGGCAGTATGCATGTGGGAAAGAAGGTAAGACTCTCACAATAACGTTCACAAGGCCCTTTGACCTGTCTGACACGAATGTAATTATCTCTTGATAATCTCCTTCATCATATAAAGTATCACCTAACTTCGAAATGAACTAAGTCCAATTGGCATCGGTCTCATTGGTGACAATACCGAAGGCGACGTGGAAGAAACCATTGTTTCAATCTTTTTGCCTGTGGTACCCAATAGAGTACACCGATACTTTTCAATGAGGTGAAAACCATCGAGAAACACCAGCGGCCTGCATGCCCTCTTGAATCCCACAATACACCCACTGAAAGAAAAGAATGCACATTTAAAACGCTAACTGTCTCTTTCCACAATCGCATTGCTGCCGGGGTTTGTCTCAACCACCTTATCCACGTACCAAAGCAACAAATCGTAGCTGGAGATGTTTGATAAGTGCATTTCATATATATTTATTTCATATCTTACTTCCATGATTGTTCAATTTATCGGCATAAATTCTCCTAATTCAGTGCTATTTGAGGTATTCTTAGTTTTCCATGCAGATATCAAAGTCCTAAGGCAAGAAGAAGTTATTTGAAGCGTTTTCAGGAGCTAAAGGACTTAGGAGAAACCTCACCAAGCTCAACACAGGCGCAACACGCCCATGATTCAAGCCGTGCAATTTACAGGAGATTCCAGCCGAGAGCAACACGCATTTTGCTCGCTAAGCACGGCCGTGCAACTCTCAGCATGGCTGTAACACGGGCGTGTTGGACCTCGTGTAGATTATAGGAATTGGAGTTTCAAGAGTTCTATTTGGCCGTAATCTGCATGGCTTGGAGCACGGCTTCAACACGGCCATGCTCACATCGGGAAAAGTTCAAAACCCTAGAAACTTAGGTTTTTGGAGGACTTTTTGGTTGCGAACTAAGGAGGAAGAAGCAGGGAACTTTGGGGAGCCATCCTCACCATCACAAGGGGAATGTTGCGCGAATGGTAGGCCGATTGGGAGGAGAATCTATTACATCACAAAGCCTCTGATAGACTCAAGGATACAAGAAATTAGGGAGTTTTCAACTTTTTGTATTTTAATTTGTTTGGCATTTATTTTGTTGTCTATCCTCATGAGGGGCTAAACTCTCGTAGGGAGCCCCGGGGGGGAATATTCTGATGTTGTAGCTTGAACTTGTTACTCTACTTGCAGTATTTATGAATATCATGTTCCTTGTATTAAATCTTGGTTGTTGGCTATCTTGAATGTTGTTGAGTGGTTGAATGTTTGAATGTTTGGTTATCTTATCTTAGCTTGTAAATCTTATTGATAGTTGCAAGAAGTGAGATTTCAACATAGGGTTCAACAGCACTGTGGACATCATTTACCTAGCACAACTAGATTTTAGAACTGAAGATATCTCTGATAAGTACTGAGAGAGTGCAGGTTAGTGAGCATCAGGAATTCACCCCGGGGCCCCATCTCCTCCATCGAGCCAATCCTTACCTTTCCCTTAGTGCATTACCTTCTCTTAATTCTCTTTTAGTCCAACCTGGAGTCAGTTAAACCCTTCTTCAATTGATTAGATACTAAGCAGAACGAGAGTATTAGAAGATACACTAGTCCCAGTAGATACGACTACCCGACCTTAGGGTACACGTTATTACTAGTACGACCCGTGCAGTTGCGGATACGCAAGGGGCGTATCAAGTTTTTGGCCCCGTTGCTGGAGGCTGGCAACTTCTAAGAATTTCGATTGTTCCCGTTTTTAGTGCGAGAAGGGCTAGGCTGTGGCTAAGTTCCTTGCCGGCGGGATCTATCACAAATTGGGCACAGCTGGCCGAGAAATTCTTGACTCGATACTTCCCCCGGCCAAGATCACCAAACTAAGAAGCAATATCTCCTCATTTCGCTAGTCAGAATCTGAAACCTTATACGATACATGGGTAAGGTACAAGGAATTATTGAGGAAGTGTCCACAGCACGGAATAGTAGAGTGGATGCAAATCCAAATATTTTACAATGGTTTGAACGTGGCTACCAAACAGATGTTAGATGCGGCCACCGGAGGCTCCTTGTGCAGTAAGAGACCTGAAGAGGCACAGAACCTGATTGAAGATATGGCCTCTAACGGGTACCAATGGAGCTTTGAGAGGAACAAACCAGTGAAGACTGCAGGGGTCTATGAAGCTGATGTGCTTACCACTCTGGCAGCACAAGTAGAAGCATTATCAAAGAGATTGGACACGATGCAAGTACAATCCCAGTCTCATGTTCCTAATATAGAAAGTTGGGGAGGCCAAGCCGGACCTAGTTGTTTGTCTGGAGGGGTTCAGACTACTGACCAGGTGAATTTTATTAGTCAAAATCAGAGACACCAGAACAACCCCTACAGCAGCACAGACAATCCTAAGTGGAGGAATCACCCAAACTTTTCATGGAGTCAACAGACTCAAGGGCAGCCGTGCCCTCAGCAATAGCAGCAGCAACAGCAGACACAACCTCAATTTTCGAGGCCTCCACCACAAGAACAGAAGGGTCCCACTCTTGAGGCCCTTTTGATGAAATACATCCAATCTAATGACGCCAGACTCTCAGGGCATGAGGAAGTAATGCGCAATCAGCAGGCATCATTACAAAATCTTGAGCATCAAGTGGCGCAGATTGCCAAGACTCTCGCTGAACGGTCCCCGGGTTCATTACCAAGCTTTTGGTTCAAGCTATTACAAAAATAAGAATGTATGTATTTACCTTTTTCACGTGATGATGTTTCATGTGTGTTCACTATTAGTGTGGGAAATTATTTGAATTGAAACTATGAGATTTTGTTGAGATTTCTGGCATATTATATTGTTGAATACAATATTTTGGGCTTTCGGGCAACATTGATGTTTACAAAAAGAAAAATGTTTTGATGGTGACATTCGGGATGGTTCCCGGTCTTACTGCAGTAAGGAAGTTGTCCACGGTCCGACCTAGTTGGGGTGGCGTGGATAGCTTGTTATAGTACCTTTCAGGAGGTGAGGAGAAACCATGAAAGTGTACATGACTGGAGCCTTGAGTCACCACCAAGGTGATCCGGTGCCAACGCCAAGAAGCGCGTGTCTTGGCGGCTCCCGACCTAACCATGGCCACGGTTAGGAAAAGGAGGGTTTTGAGGCAATCTCACAAATGGATTTTGACACAAGTTATACGACGTTTTTGAAATCCTAGAATTCGTTGAAACATGATGTATTTTTTTTTTAGAAAAGATTTTCATGGTTGAGATTATATTCTTTATAAACATTGATGGTATGTGTGTTATCCCATTTTATTATTATTTCTACTGCAAATTGTGCATTTTTCCGTATTATGAGTCGCAAGTATCTTTACAACTCTAATATTATGTATAGTTATGCATACTCTTAGATAGCGATGATTATATGACTAGAAGCGCATGTTAACCCCTCATTGAGGAACTTAGTTTCTCACCCCCTCTCTCTCTTCCCCAAGTAATAGTGCAGTATAGCGGTGCAGTGTATCGTGCTTGGCAGAGGTCTTTCCTTTTGAGTGCATCTTCCATATTGTTTTGAGTAGATTATTTCATAAAGCTTGGATTGTAGTACATGGGATCCACTAGTATATTTTTCTTTGGAGATTTCGTGTATTCTGAAATCTTCCCTTAGAAACCCTGTATTTGGTATTTATTTTGGGTTTTGTTATAAAAAAACCTGCATCCAGGG
Source organism: Dioscorea dumetorum (assembly GCA_902712375.1). Lineage (NCBI taxonomy): Eukaryota > Viridiplantae > Streptophyta > Magnoliopsida > Dioscoreales > Dioscoreaceae > Dioscorea > Dioscorea dumetorum. The sequence goes on along the minus strand of CACTHL010000698.1, from coordinate 106,175 downwards.
CTTGTTGGACTTCATGTGTATGTATGTCTCTTTGAGATCTGTTGATGTATGTTGTTTTCTTCTCCAATTGTTTAATTTTGGTTAAAAGAAAACAGGTTAGCCTTACGATGACCTAGGGTGAGGCGATGTCTGCTCTCTCTGAGGTTGTCGTGGCGGGGTGTCCCGTGCTGGGCTTGCTGGTCGGGGTGTGACATACTTTAGTGATATCAGAGCCTTAGGTTTCGCTAGTATGGTCTGGGTCTTGAACTTGTTTGTTATTTGAGTCTGCAGTTTGCTTTTTGCTCATTGTGTCTAGTAGATCCCAATAGAGTTTGGCATATAGCATATATGCATTTAGAAAGTGTTACTAAAGTCTTTCTTGTGTTTAATTTCAGTAAATATACCAGCACAACGATCACGTTCGCGCCGTGGGGGAGTTAGTCCCTCTGTTGCTCCTTCACCTAGGGTACATAGAGGTGCGAGGCATGGAGTGCCATCTCCACCCTCATCGCCATCGCCCTCTAGGCATGATGCCACTTCAAGACAGGAACCTGCAGTGGTAGCTTCAGTGCATGCCCGCGATGTTCCTGAGGCTGCCCCAGCAGCTGGTTCAGGTCCAACTCTTGAAGCTTTGGAGGCTTTCAAAGCTTACTGGGCTAGCAAAGGGTGACAGACTACTTATTTGGAGTATTAGGATTTTGTGGACTATTGGAGGAACTTTGGAGGACATACTCAGAGAGATCTTTTGTTAGCATTGCATTTGCATGTCATGCCGATAGCATGCTTTCCTCATTGGATAGTGAGTTGGTAATACAGACTCCCCTTGGTGAGGAGGTAGTTAGGAGTGTGGTGTATCACGAATGCCCCATGGTAGTTAGTGAAGTGGTTTTAGAAGCAGATTTGATTACGTTGGAGATTAAGGATTTTGATGCCATTCTAAGCATGGATTGGTTGGATAAACATCATGCCTCTATTGATTGCTTCAAGAAGGAAGTGATCTTTCATAATCCATCTGGTTCTGCAGTGATACTCAGGGGTAATAGAAGGACTTTACCGTCATGTCTGATTTCATCTTTAGAAGAAAGAAAGACGTTGGTGAGCAAAGATTGTCCAGTGTACTTGGCGCATGTGGTGGACACAAGCATTCAAGAATCAGCCTTAGGGGAAATGCCAGTGGTGAAGGATTTCCCAGACGTTTTTCCTAAGGAGCTATTAGGTTTGCCACCCGACAGGGAGATGGATTTTGCTATAAACCTCATACCGGTTACTACTCCTATATCCATACCACCCTACCGGATGGCACCGGCAGAGCTAAAAGAGTTGAAGACTCAATTGCAATATCTGGTGGATAAGGGTTTTATACGGCCGAGTATATCGCCTTGGGGTGCACCAGTCCTTTTTGTGATGAAGAAAGATGGATCTTTGAGATTATGCATAGACTACCTGCAATTGAATCGGGTAACGATCAAGAATAAGTACCCTCTACCGAGGATTGATGACTTGTTCGATCAATTGAAGGGAGTAAGGGTGTTCTCAAAGATTGACTTACGATCGGGGTACCACCAATTGAAGATCAAGTCAGGAGATGTTCCAAAGACGGCGTTTCAGATCGGCTATGGCTATTATGAGTTCTTGGTTATGCCTTTTGGACTAACTAATGCTCCTGCAGCTTTCATGGACTTGATGAACAGAGTATTCCAGCCTTATTTGGACAAGTTTGTCATTGTGTTCATTGATGACATTTTGGTCTATTCGGCATCAGATGAGGAGCATGAGCAGCATCTGCGAATAGTCTTGCAGACTCTTCAGGTGAAGCGATTGTATGCTAAATTCTCCATGTGCGAGTTTTGGCTTTATGAAGTGGAGTTTCTTGGGCATGTAGTGTCAAGAGAAGGAATATTCGTGGACCCAAAAAAGGTAGAATCTATTATTAATTGGGAAAGGCCGAAGAATGTTACAGAAGTGCGGAGTTTTCTTGGACTTGCGGGATACTATAGAAGTTTCGTGGAAGGGTTCTCTTCGATTGCCTTACCCTTATTGAGATTAACCAGGAAGGGGATGAAGTTCCTTTGGGATGATAAGTGTGAAGAGAGCTTTCAAACATTAAAGGACCGTTTGACTTCAGCCCCAGTACTTACCTTGCTAGAAAGTGGAAAGAAGTTCGTGGTTTTTAGTGATGCTTCACGGCAAGGGTTAGGATGTGTGTTGATGCAAGAAGGAAAAGTAATAGCTTATGCTTCTAGACAATTGAAGCAGCATGAGCTGAATTACCCCACTCATGATTTGGAATTAGCAGCTGTGGTCTTTGCTCTAAAGATTTGGAGACACTATCTTTTTGGGGAAAAGTGCCGAGTCTTCACTGATGACAAAAGCTTGAAGTACCTCTTTACCCAAAGGGAATTGAATCTGAGGCAACGCAGATGGTTGGATTTGATAAAGGACTATGATTTGGTGATAGATTACCATCTGGGAAAAGCAAATGTGGTAGTTGATGCTTTGAGTAAGAAGGCTATGACAGAGAAAGGGGAACTTGATGCTCAGTACTATTTACTGTCATAGCCTCACGATAGGACTACGGCTCGGAATACGAGTGAGTAGTAGCAAGAAATGCTTGGAAATGGCAAGAGTAAGTAGAGGAGAGAGAAAGGGCATACTGAGCAGGAAGATAGCGAGGGCGGTTTGGGTAACAACGGGGGACAGCAGGAGCATCTTCAGGAGAGGGTGGGTCTGCGGAGAGAGGAGGCGAATCACTAGATGCATCAATGTACCCAGAGGAAAGGGGAAGGAGAGATAGAGGAAGTATCTATGGAGATGTTAAGAGAAGGCACAAAATTGGCAGTGGTAATGGAACTCGGAAAAACTATAGAGGAGAGAACAGAGGAAGGATAATCGGAAGATTGAAGAAAAGAAAGATTTGGGGAGGAAGAAGAGAAATAAGGGGTATCTTCAAGAAAGGTGTCGTGACGAAAAATACGAAGACGATGAGAATGAGGATCATAGCAGCGATAGCTCTTGTGTTCAGAGCTATAGCCGAGAAAAATGCACATTGCAAAACGGGGAGAGAGTTTGTGTCGCTCGACGGTAGGCAAAAGAACAAAAATAATAATTAATAAAAAATATATATTTAAAATTATTAATTATTATTTTTGTTCTTTTACAAAACAGATGCAACCGGATGTGCGAAGATGACCATAAGAGAGAGGAAGGGAGTAAAGACGCTCATAAGGTGTGGTGCCAGAGAGAGTAGAGGTAGGACTACGATTGATAATTTAGAAGGATGTAAGAATGGCTTCAGCCCCTAAAGATTGAGGAACAGAAGAAGCAAAAAGAAGTGCACGTGCAATGTCGAGAATATGGTGATGTTTATGCTTAGCAACACCCTTTTAAGCAGGTGTGTAAGGATAGGATTGCTGAGGAATAGTACTGTGACTGGAGAGTAATGTTCGGAAGGATGTAGAGAGATACTCGTGGGCCCCATCAGCGAAAGATCTTAATACATTTACAAACTGAGTATAGATTATTTGTGCAAATTGAGAGTAAATGGCAAACACCTCAGATCGGGAACGCATTAAATAAAGCCAAGTATAGGGTGAGAAATCATCAATGAACGATATGTATTAAAAGAAACCACAAGAGATGAGAGGGGTGCAGGATCTCAAATATCAGAATGAACAAGATCAAAAGTAGATTCAGAGATAGATTCTCGTGAAAAGTAAGGAAGAGCAGTTGATTTAGCGAGTTTATAACCCATACACTGTTGTAAAGGAAAGGGAGAAACAGAACCAAAACTACCTAAACTTGTTAAGAGTTTCAGGCAAGGACTAGACAAATGACCGAGGTGACTGTGCCAACGATCAAGAGAACATACAGAAGCAGCTATGGCAGAGGAGGGAAGAGTGGGAAGATGAAAAAAAGTCTAAGTGATAGAGGTCGCCAACTCTACGTCTGATCCCAATCCACTAGCCTGCAAGATGGTCCTACATAGTACAAGTAGAAGAAGAAAAAGTAACCTTCAGACCATGAGCAGTGAGTTGACTAACAAAAAGAAGGTTGAGAGCTAAGCCAGAAACATGGTGTACATAGGAATGTCAAATGAACTGGACTGAAGATAACCACACTGCGTGACAGGATGAAGACTCCCATCATCAGTGCGAACCCTGGAAAAAGTCAAAGGTGTAGAAAGAGAGACAGACTAGGCTAGAGATATTTGCAGTCGTATGATGAGTAGTACCAGAATCTAAAATCCAGGGGAATGAAGACATACCAGAGGCAACAGGCATAACAGTGAAGCACTTGAGGGCATAGCTAGCTGCATAGCATGAATCCGTTCAGTGAGCTGAGCAAATTGAGAGAGAATGTCAGCAGAAGAAGGAGAAGCTGAAGCTGACATAGAAGCAGCATGGGAGGAGGCAGGAGAGTAAGGCGGAGGGCGAGACTGTAATAACTGTTGCTGCTGATGCGTTGCTGAAGCTTGAGACATTGACTCTTCATAGGACCAAGACGCTTGCAGTAATGATAGATAACAGAAGACTTAGAAGATGGTGAGGAAGCGAGAGCTGGTGGCACCAAAGGCCTAGCTGGGAGAAGTCACGATAAGAACTGTGTCTGTAGGAAGAAGCCGCGGAGAGAATGTGCTGAGACGAGTTTCTTCTACAATAACACTACGAATGACGTCGTCAAATGATGAAAGTGGATCCCGATTGAGTATTTGGCTACGAACAGCCTCAAAATCAGGACGAAGACGAATTAGAAATTCGAAGGTGCGCTGTGTTTGGCGAGACTTAGTACGAGTTTTGCAACATTTGCATGCCAAGCAAGTAGACTCCTCCAATGACTCAATCTGACGCCACAAGGATCGCAGGTCCCTAATATATTCTCTGACGAAACGCTCACGTTGCTGGACGTGAGTAAGGTCAATTTCCATATGAACATCAATCTCATAAGACTGGCAGATGAGGGTCATTGTACGATGATCAGCAAGTATCCATGATGCATCAGGGGTGGAAGGTTGGGGAGAAGTACCGTCGACATGGCCAAGTAGATCCATACAGAGTAAAACAATGCGAATGGTAGTAAACCATTCTCTATAATTGGAACCGTTTAATTTGATATCGACTGGAGCTAGGAAATGAGGAGCAGAGAAAGATGAGGCCATTTTTTTTAAGATATATATATATATATATATATATATATATATATAAGTAAATACGGAGGCTGCGGCTGGAGCTTGCAGGTTGGTGGAGAGTTGGTGATGGGGTTTTGGCGAAGAGCTTGAGGAAGAGAAGAAGACGCCTGAAAATATCGGGTTGTAGAAGTTGGCGGTGCTGACCAAAGGACAAAGCGGGTTTTTGGTGGGCGGTGCGGCGACGAGGACTGTGACTGGAGCGACAGCGGTCGTCAGAGCAAAGGACAAGACAGCTGCAGCAGCAACAGGAAGAAGAAGAAGCAGCCGAGGGGCTATCGCCGGAGCAAAGGATAAAGGTCGACTACAAAACAAGCGGCAAACTAAGTCTAATACCATGATAGATTTGATGAGAGCATAAACCAATTTTCATTAGAGCAACTAGCCCATATAAATATAAAAAAAGTATATACAAGAGAGTTTATATACATACAAATATAATGTATGAGTATAAATGTTAGTATAACTCTAACAAATCCAAATCTGAACTTATGATGTTTTGAAAGCATATTAGCACCATGTCTTGTTAAAATATATATAGTTGTCTTTTGTCTTGTAAAATAAACTTTTTTTTTATTTCTATTTTTTTGGCTAGTGGGCCTATAGTCTCCTTACCATCTACACCCATCTTATGTAAAGTACTCTGTGAGGACATTTACCTCAATAGCTAAGGCCACCATCAGGTTAATATTGTCTACTATCAAAACCTCCTAAAAAGTTGATTGCCAAACTCAAATATGTCAAATATTACATTCAAGCATAACCTTAAGATTGTTTTTGGTACTTTACTATGGGAATGTTAATGGAAAAGTGATTGATAGAAAAATAATTCTGAGAAAATAACATTCTTTAGTTTGGTATGTATTGAAAAATTTGATTAAATTGATAAGAAAGTAATATTTCTGTGTGGTATTAGAATATATTTTTGAGAATTTTTGACAAAATGACATAAATACCATTGTATTAGTATATTTTATCAACAACTTGTCAATCATTTTTAACATTATAGTAATAATAATAAAATATTTTAAATATATTATATTTTTTTAAAAACATCAATTAAATAAAAAAATCTTTTTAAATTTTATAAAATAATTTATTAACTTAATCAATTGTTTTAGTTGGTACGGCGGTGATGGAGATATCGGGAAAAGCGATGGAGGATCGGGTGATGGATGTGTTGTCGGGTTTCCTGAAGAAGCGATAAAGGCCGGGTCAATAAAGGTATTTATCTTTAAGAAGACCTTAGAGAGTGGAAAATTAATTTTACAAAAAGATTAAGGGTATTTTGGTCGAAAAATTAGCTCATTTTACCATCACATGAGAATCAACTTTCCCACTATGTAGTGAGAGAATTACTTTCTCTCATTTTGATGGAATTACTCTCCCCTGGTAATGTTACTTTCTAACAAAAAAACTATACCAAACATGGTAAAGGGATTCCTTGTATTATTTTTCAGGGAAAGTTGAGTACTTTCCCACATATCAAACGCAAAATGGTGAAGGGCTTCGTAAGGTTAACGAAGATACCGATTACAACTTAGTCAAAAGATGAGCGAACAACTCAACTATGAGAAGTATTCTACCGAAGCATTACCTCTTCAGTGGTTGAACGAGATCCTCTAAGTAATAAATAACCGAAGAGCCTCTTCGAAGGTTAAGAGACAATTCAAGTAGACATGTAAATTAGCATAAGGGGAAGCTGCCACAAACAAACCCCTATGAAAATGCGAAATACTTGAAGAAGACGTCAACTTTGCCATCCACATGTTTTCAACTTTTTTTCTTCAGGGAAGTTGATAAAGTGAGAGTACAAAGCAATAATTATGCACAAACCGCCTTAAAAAAAATGTTCACACAATAATGAATTAGAAAGTCAGATAGTCATAGTTGTTATTGGTACGTAATTACCAAATTTAAATATTACACACAACTATCAAATGTTGAACAATACTTTAAGAACTTAAGTAGAAGTGATATACTTGAATAGTAATAGAGAATATTAAGTACAAACTGCTAGTAGCGTACACTATCTGATAATCTTAATGATGGCACATATGGAGTGAAATAAGCCATTTCATCTTCCTCGTCACAAAAACAAAAATAGTTACTATAACATGTACATCACATTCCTACATACAACATGATGGTAAACAAGAAATTCAAATCTTAACAGAGATATATAATTAGAAAATAAAAGTATTAAACACAAGTAAGTTATGTTGAATAACACTTTATAGTAACAATGACAAACTTTTCAAAACCCAAGCCTGAAACGTAGATAAATGCCGCATACTTACAAGGCCAAGACCAAGTAGGTATACAAGGCCTCAGAACGTGTCTCACACTGAAAGGTAACATCTAACAAAAATATATATTTCTCAAAGCAAAATAAGCTATAATATACGAATTACAAAAGTTTCACTAACAAAGTTTGAAACAATAATTATTCAAAAGTATAGATTTCCAAGTCCACAAGAAAAGAGGGCTTATTAATTTGCTAACACTAGACGACAACTTACTTAACGACCCTGCCAAACTGCCCACCAAGTAACTCTATTGTTGATCTAAAAAAAAGGGAACAACCTTAACGAGCTTGAGAGCCCGTAAGCAACCACTAAAAATATTTAGGATCAAATAGAAATCTCAAAAATTCATAACAAAAATTATTGATATGATAATTGAACATGTTCCAAAATACAATTCGAAAACAAAACAAAATGGTTCAAAAGAGTCTGATTTTCAAATAAACATAATATAGGTCTCCTAATTCACTATAGCCAAAACAGAATATCAGAGGTCATTTGTTTACCCTCGGTGACCCGAGTCAGAATATCGGAGTTCATTTGTTTATCTTCTACCACCAGCGGCTAGAATATTAGAGGTCATTATTCATCATTGATGGAACATTGCAAAACTATAGTCTCTTACAAAAATTACATGCCGACACGATCAATGTTTAACGCCAATGACTGGGTTAGTGTGTAGTTAATTGAAAACTAGAATTTATATATTAAAATAGCTAATGTTCGTAAACAACAGAATATCAAGGTTTAGACTGAGAGAAAACAGAATAATCTACCAAACAAAATATTAACATTCGCATGATCCCACTTTTCATGTATCAAAATAAGCCAATTATTTTTAAATCAAATAACTTAACAAATATATTTTGATATAAATAATAATGGACTAATTTATATAACTCAGAATATCTAACATACATAATTTATGGAAAACCTGAATGAATAAATAAATAGCCAAAAACTCAATAAATACTTAAAAATTTAAAAGAATATAATAATAACATTTTTTTAATTTATTCATAAAAATATAATTATTAAAAATAATAAAAAAAATAGTCAAACTAGTAACATAGTATGTGTGGAAAAATATATACTTATACTAAAATTTATATGTGGTTTACTTATTTGACTAACACGAGAAATCCAATTCTGACACCAACTCAAGGCTTTTACAAGTGTCTTAAATTTGGAAAACAAAACCTATTAAATTACCAAAATATAAATTTACAAAGTTTCAAGGGTATGTTGGAAAGATTTTAAAACATCAATGATGCTACTAAGGTTAAGGGCTAATAAGCAAGGGTTTTGTAAAAAAAGATTTCAGAAGGGTATAAATACAAAAATGGTCAAGCTATTATTCTATTTTCTAAATTCGAATTCTTTGAAGAATATAATACCAATTATCAAATCTAAACCAGATATGAACTATTTTAACATGATCATTGAGGACTAAAACCGGCATAACTTTGTTTATCATTTTTCAAATCATAAATTCTTTCTTCTGAAAAAACTAGACAAATGAGGCTATGACATATCCAAAATTCATACTGATTAAAATACTATTACATTTATAGCATTCATTTGAATGCCCATTTATTTATGCAAACCAGTAAAATTAAACACTACCATTTTAACATGCATATCTCTCAACATAAGTCCTCAAATAACAAATATTTTAGGAATAGATAGCTAATCCAAAAAATGAACAACTTCCTTATTTCGCACCTTGCCCGATTCAACCTCTATAATTACAGAAAATGTCAATCAGTCTTCAAGTTCTACACAGAATACTATCTGACATAGCTACACTAATATGGTTGTATGGCATAAAATACAAATGTATAAAATTTGAAATTTTACAGGCAGTTATTGACATCAAACCCTACAATTTTCTTATTGTTCACTTCGCTAACTTCAACCTCTAAGATCATGGATTATGCCAGTCAATTTTCACGTTTTGCATAGAATATTATTTTACAGAATAACACTAATAGGGTTGTAACTTGTAAACTACAATTGTATAAAATTTGCAATTTTGCAGGTACCTAGTTGATGTCAAACTCTAACAAAACAATCCCCATTACAAACTATGCAAAATAATACGAACTAAACATTGAACAAAACAAGATTTTTCATATCAAACTAACCAAATAAAACCTAGCTACACCCAACCTCACACACGCCGATATATGAGTTCCCGATGGAGATTTTCCAAGCCTCCCTGCCAACACCTCTCCAACTGAAAAAATGAAATTATCAATTTAGAATTCTGCAGATCAGAGGAACAGTTGGCTAATGTATGCACTAAGGCTCTCTCTGGACAAAAGCACTCTCTTTATAGGACAATGCTCGAAGTTCACAACTCTCAATCAAGGGAGCTTGTTGAAGTTCATGAGAGGCTGTAGATGGGTTGGGTCTTCACATCCTAGGGTGGCTTGACGTAGAACCAGGACTGCATGATGAAGCTCAGAAGTATGATGAAGACTGACTTACAAGAGTTGATCAAAGCTCACTCTGTTAGTGACCAATAAAATCAAGTTAATATAAATGGCTCAAAGGACGTTAAGCTTTGTGTGTGCATGAAACACAATTACCTTTTGGACTTTTTCTGTGTTTGCATGAATCTGTGTGCATCGTCTATATAACGACCATCCATTGTATCTGTTGTTTTTGTTTTTTTTTAAGCCAAGATATTCAAACTTCTTTTCCAGCCAGTGTTCGAAAAATCGGCCTAGGCGGCGCATTGGCGTTGGAAGGTGGCGGGACGACCCGTTTTTGCGAAAAAAAAAGGTGAAAAATCAGCGTTGGCTTTCCATCTAACAAACGGACGCCTAGTCCCCGCCTAGGCGGGGTGGCCGTCGGCCTAGGGGGGCTAAGTCGGGCTGGGTGGCTTTAATAAAAAAATTTTAAATTATATGTTTTTAAGTTTAAATTTCTTAGCTTTAGAATCATTACCTTTCTTAGGCGGCCAAGTCGTTACGTTACAGTTTAATTTTTTGATATATATATATATATATAAATATTAACTTAGTAACCATTAAAAGTTTTTTAGTTATTTAATGTATTTTAATAGTGTATGCGGAACAGAGAGGTATTAATTTTATTTAGTATATACGCTTAATTAATTGGATTTTTAGGAATAAAAAATTATATTATTTTGTATAAACTATAATATATATATATATATATTGGGTATTATATAGAATTAAAATTATATTATAAATATATATATTTTCTAAAAAGGTAAAACCGCCTAGGCCCCCGCCTAGGCTCTCTAGGCGCTAGAAGGTGACTGACCGCCAGACTAGCGCCTACCGTTTTTTTTAACATTGTTTCCAGCAAAATACACATGCTTGTCATCCTCTGTTCACTGTTGTCATTTATCAAACCTCTTCCAACATGTAGGCATTGGAAATCCCTCAGATCTCATTTTTACAGACTGAGCATTGATCATCCACCTCCACTATTCTTGTTTGAAGTTTCCTCCTCTCAGGTAAGCAATTTGGCAATGCTTTCTACAACAAATTTTTCATCTTGGAACGTGTCTTCTCACTCCATATATACCGCCATAACCTTTTATCAGTGCCGGTGAAATTAAAGGAGGTTAAAGATATATTTGCGCTTATGACAATATAGACTCCTTTCCGATCACGAGTGCAGATCAAACAATCATCAATCTATCTAGTACTCAAAGCAAAGTTTAGAATGAAATTCCAATCTCTTTCATTAACAAGCTCAGAAATTCTATCTACGTCCCATCCAAGGCCTATGCCTAGGGAGCCCTAGATTTTTATCTTATCTCATGAAATTTTAATTGTTTTTAAATGATAAAATTTAATTTATAATTAATATCCAATAAATTTATTGTTATAATAGTTGCCCACAATTTTCAAGGGCCCTACAATTTTTTTTAATTATATTTAAAAATTTTATTTATTAGGGAAAATTAATTATAAGTCCCTGTACGATTGCAAACATCCCGGTCAGTCCCTCTGACATTTGAATATCCATGTCCATCCTTCCTTTTTATGTTACATTCCCTTTCAGTCCCTCTGTCCAACTCTGTTAATATCTTTTTTACATAATACCAACTTTGTCATAATGTTTGAAATAGTACTGCGAAAAGGGAAAAGCAGGTTTTTTCAGGCAGCTTTCTCTTACTATGCATGCTTTTGTAAACGATGTTTCCATCCTTTGTCTTCTTCCCTTTCGTTTGCCAGAGTTCCTTTTGTTTCTTTCCTGTCTTGCATTAGAAGATGGTGCGTTTGTCTCTTCCACCAATGTTCGAGTTGGCGCCAAAGGGCAGACGTACTTGTTCACATTGAAGGCTGTGGTGAGAGAAGGTTCTTTTCTTTTTCTTTTTGTTAACGCAGAAGTTTCTGTTTATTTTTGGGCGTTTATGTTTACTTCTGGGAGTTTCTGTTTATTTATGGGAGTTCTTGTTTACTATTGTGAGTTTCCGTTTATTTTTGGGCGTTTTCGTTTACTTTTACGTTTATGTTTGAGATTCTCCATTAACCCGTCGCCGTTTACGTTTCCTTGTGTGCACCAGGAGCAGGGATTCAATTTCGGGAAAACTGTGAACAAGAGAGTAGAAAATTCAGAAAGTTAAACGGGAACATAAAAGATAAACGGAAACAATTAAAAGATAAACGGGAACGCCGGATTCTAAACAGAAACGATTAAACGGTAAACGGGAACGCAAGATTCTAAACGGGAACCTTTTAAAGGTAAACAGGAACTCCGGATTCTAAACGGGAACCTTTAAAATGTAAACGGGAATTCCGGAGTCTAAATGATAACCTTTAAAAAGTAAACGGGAACTCTAGATTCTAAACGGGAACCTGTATAAAGGTAAATGGGAACTCCGAATTCTAAACGGGAACCTTTAAAAGGTACACAGGAACTCCGGATTCTAAACGGGAACCTTTACAAAGTAAACGGGAACTCCGGATTCTAAACGAGAACCTTCAAAAGGTAAACGGGAACTCCGGATTCTAAACGGGAACGTGTAAAAAGTAAGGAGGAACTCCGGATTCTAAACGAGAACCTTCAAAAGGTAAACGGGAACTCCGGATTCTAAACGGGAACGTGTAAAAAGTAAGGAGGAACTCCGGATTCTAAACGGGAACCTTTGAAAGGTAAACGGGAACAAAGGGAAAATAGAGACTTCATACTTGTTTGTCATTGATGGATGACAATAACTTTTCCAGCGATGTTTGTTTCCTAAAACTGCTCTCCCTGTAACAGAATATCCGGGGGGTCCTCCCAACACGAGCCTTCTTCCCTGTTCCAGTGACCTCGTAGAACCATAGGGTGAGGGCGATAGAGCACCCGCGCAGATATCCCGTGTCAATCTTCTCCCCCCTAGCTCTTGACTGCAAGCGGGCGATCGTTATGGGGACGTCTTCCATGATCCACCTGTGGGTGGCCACCGCCCACGTGTACCTTGGCAGCGAGGAGAGGTCAGAGGCATAGTCGACCAGCCATTTTGGGTCTGAGATGGTGGTGTTCGGGAACAAGACCGTCCCCATGAGGTAGAGCACCAACAGCTTCACAACGTTCACCTCCTTCCCCTTTATTCGGACCATTCTCAGAAGGGACGCCTTCATAGCATCCCGGGTCCTTTCAAAGCCTTTGGACATGCATTTCGCTTCGAAATCATACTGTGTTTTGTTTTTCCTAAACTGCACCACATCCCCGTCTGACCAGAGACCCATGATAACAGCCACATCTTCGTTACGCCGGCGGTGTGGGAGCTACAGGGTTCGTTCTCGGTATCCCTTTCGTGTGAGAGAAGTTGAAAAAAAGCCAAAGAGTCGTTCGTAACTCTGAAAGGTCTCGGGCACCAAGTTTCAGGCTTCGGAACACGCACCACCGTCCCAACTCCCATTCTCGCGTCAGCGGAGGGGTATAACCGTCACTCCACTCAAACTGTAACGGTGTTAGCCCATGCAGGGACATAGATGGAAGTAAACCTAAAAAGGAGGGATATTTTGTTCATAATGAAAAAAGCAGGGTTTGTCTATGAATAAATGAAATTTGGAAGGGTGTTTTGTTCATTATCTGTTATTATTATCTAATATCTATCCATGTAGTTATGATCTTGAAATTAAATTTTTTTTAAACTGTATAAGTTATCTTAATTAATTTATGATATATCAAGATGTAATAAATTTGGTAGCATTATAATCAATTAATGGATTAATGAAATTAATATTGGGACTTGGACATGGTTTTAACATTATAATATAGTTATGATCTTAAAATTTAAGTTTTTTGTGACTATAAATTTTATATTATATCTAATTTTATAATATTATGATGGCTTTATAATCTATTAAATGGATTAATAAAGTTAATATTGGGACTTGAATCTAACATTACTATCTAAGTTAATGGATGGGCTTGAATCTAATAAATGTTACCGTTGTATTAAACAAAGAAATAAAGCCTTTACACTTCTATTTAAGGGGTTAAACATACCATTGTTTAAAAAAAAATCCTTTCTTTGCTCTTGTGTTGACATCTTTATATTCTTGTAGTGTTATCAATCTCAATCAAACATTTTCATCAGTTAAACACACCATTAAAATTCACTTCTATTTAAGGGGTTAAACATACCATTGTTTTCAAATTTGAAGTTAATAAAATCATTTTTACGGTCAACTATGTCACAAGAAGGATTAAATGGATTACCAACTATTTCTATTGAAAAAAATTTAGTATCGCAACTGGAATATCAAATTTTAATTAATTTTGCATCTCAAAAGACAAAAAAGTGAACTTTAATTGATTTTTTTATGCATTGCAGGTAATTAAACAAAGTGCTAAAAAGATATCTCCAGATTTTTGCAGGTTAATATTTTATTTATCATAATTATTAATAGTAATTCATTTTTTTATTTTTATTATGCAATTTATTACGCATGGATGTTTTTAAAAAAAAAGTCTTAGATTTTCTCTTGAACCACTCTCAAATGTACAACCCACCTTTAACATTTTTTGGGTAGTACTGATGGCCTCGCTATGCATAACATGGGTTATTACCCAGACACTTGACCGAGGAAAGAAACAACTTTTTTAAACCCTTGTAAATAAAAATTCGTGCTGAACTAACAAATGTCAGTCCTTCAAAACCGATTCCACCACTATCATCCGCCAACATGCCAACATTAAATTCACGGTTGCGCTTAAATTCATGGAACTCCATTTGCTTTTCTAACATTTTGCACAACTAAATAAAGAAAAACATCATAGAATCTCACTCTATTTTTTTAATTTTAAAATTAAACTCTTAAGAAGGCAAGAGTTCTTTTTTGCCCTTTTCACTTTTCAAGCTAAATTAAATAATCTTATCAAGTTCTAAGATCAGTTTTAATTTTTAGTCGTTTAAGCTAATTTTTTAAATAAAAGTTTTTTACTGAAATTTCTTGGTTTTGTCTGAGTTATTTGTATTTTTATATTGTTTTTACTATCATTGTTATAATATATATTTTTTATTATAAATAATAATATTATACTTATATATCAACCTCACTTAATAAAAAATTTGGCTCCACCACTGCTTGTAATCTTCAAAAATCTCTTAAAAAACATATACGGGACAAACTCTCTTTCCCCCTCATCCACTTCTTTTCCTAGATTAGCCCTTTCATCTCAAAAGAAGAATAGATGAAGCCACAGGTCTTGAACAAGATCACCTAGTTCAATGGAAAAAGCTATCAAAAAGCATAGACATCATCAATCCCTCGGTCACTGTTAGCTCAACAAAAGCAGCCCAACTCTTTGGTATGTGCGCTGGGCTGCTAAAAGAATGGTGCCACTAATGGTAGCTTGTTTCAGCATTAGCTTTGTCTACTATGGCATGCAACTCAACATGGAAAATTAAAGCTTCAATCTTTATTACATAGTAGCGTTGAATGTTCTAATGGAGATACCAACTGTTTTCACAGAAGGTGTTTTGTGGGTTTCATGGACCATTGTGATGAGATAGTTTGCTATTGAGAAGAACCACAGCCAGTAAGGTTTCACAAAGAGGAAGTAAAGGTGGTAACTTTTCAAAGAGTTCATACAAAGGAGAAGACGATTAAAAACATTACATGCAACCCTTACTACTAATACAAAAGCAACAATAAAGTGAAGGAAAAGACAATCTGGACAACCAATCCTTGGCTTCCAAATCATACAAAAGGTGTTCAGTTCTCATTAGAGGCAGCAACCAATGAATGCACGATTCGGCGCTGCCCAATCGCCGTTCAGTCTCCATCCATCAATTTGTCAACCTGCTCCTCATCAGCACTCCACCTCAGCAATTCACCAGCTACTTTCTGACTCAGCAAGCCAGTTGCCGCCATGCTCATTGACTGAGCATTCTCAACATCCTCCCCTTGCTCAGTTAATCCAAGCCTTCCTTTGAATGTTTCATGCTTCTGTATAGAGAGTGATTTGGTGAAAATATCAGCTGGTTGATCCTCACTTGCGCAATGTATCAACTGTATTACTTCCTCTGATATTAATTCCCTAATAAAGTGAAACTTGGTGTCAATATGCTTTGTCCTTCCATGTTGGGCTGGATGTTTTGACAGTAGTATAGCTGATTTATTGTCACAATAAATCTTTGTAGCCTTGCTTTGAACTTGATTAAAATCTTTCAACAGTCTTCGAAGCTAGATGGCTTGACACGCTGCTGAAGCAGCTTCAGTGCTGGAGAGGGCCAGGACATCTTGCTTCTTTGAACTCCAAGAGATAGCTGCAGTACCAAGACAGTAAACCCAGCCTGTTGTGCTTCTCCTATCATCTAAACATCCTCCAAAATCACTATCTGTATAACCTCTTAATTCATGCTCATCACATTCTTTATAGCATAGCCCAGGTGTGATAGTTCCAGAGACATAGTGTAATATTCTTTTCACTGCACCCAAGTGATGATCTGTTGGACTCTGCATGAATCTGGACACTACCCCGACTGCAAACTGAATATCAGGTCGTGTGTGCGTTAGATATAGCAGACTTCCAACTAATTTTCGATATCTGGCAGCATCTACTGATTTAGAACCATCACTCCTTTTCAGTTTTTCATTACAATTCATGGGTGTAGATGAGCCCTTGCATCCTAGCATTCCACAATCTCTCAACAGAGTCTCTGCATACCTTTGTTGTGATACAAAGATATTCCCTTCCTTCTGTAATACCTCCAGCCCAAGAAAGTACCTTAGTACTCCTAAATCAGTCATCTCGAAGGACTGCATCATCTCTCCTTTAAACTTCTCCAGCATTTCATTTGAATCACTCATATAGATAATATCGTCAACATATAAACAGAGAATCAATGTACCTTGATGCTTTACTTCTTTCTTGTAGAGAGTTGGTTCATTCTCACTTCTCTCAAAACCCATGTTCACAAAGTGCAAGTGTATTTTGCTGTACCAAGTCCTCGGCGCTTTCCTGAGCCCATACAAAGCTTTCTTTAACTTGTAAACCTTCTCCTCATGTCCTAGAACACCAAAGCCTCGTGGTTGTTCTACAAATACCTCCTCAACTAGCTCTCCATTCAGAAACGCGGATTTTACATTCAACTGGTAGATGAGCCACCTTTTTTGTGCACCAACTGCAAGAAATAGTCTTACAGTTTCAAGTCTTGCAACAGGGGAGAAGACCTCTATGAAGTCCACCCCTTCTATTTGAGAGTAGCCCTTCGCCACGAGTTTAGCTTCTCTCTTCAGCAAGATGCCATCACCATTTAGTTTGGTCTTGTATACCCATTTCAATCCAACTACTTGCTTCCCAACTGGCAGTGAAGTGAGTTCCCAAGTATTGTTCTTGGTTATTGAACTCATTTCTTCACTCATAGCATCTCGCCATTCTTGATCCTTGCAGGCTGCCTCATATGTTGTAGGATCTGCAACTGTGAGAGCAAATGAGCACGAGTTATATACATCAGTTAGCAATCTATACCTCTGATGTGCTATATCATCATCTGAATTGATTGGCTGCATCATTGTCTCTTGAGAATGTACTCCTTCCTTGTATACTGAATTCTGATCGAAAGTATGTTCAATTGTTGCACCTTGTGCTGGCTCATCCTCACACTCCCAGTTCCACTTAGTATCTTCACAGAAGGCCACATGTGCACTTATTGTAATTCGCCCAGTGCCCGGATTCAGAAGCCTATACGCCATGGACTCCCTGCTATAGCCAAGGAATACACAACGTTCACCTTTAGAATCAAGCTTCCAACGTGCATGGCTTTCTGTGAGTACGTAAGCTACACAACCAAACAACTTAAGATGATTTACAGACGGTTTCTCACCCGTCATCATCTCATAAGGTGTCTGATTTTCAACTGCTGTTGTGAGAGCTCTGTTCAACAAATAAACAGCTGTAGTTATTGCCTCTGCCCAATACTCGTTAGGGACTCCCATTTCAAGCATCATCTTGCGCGCCATTTCAACCACCGTCCGATTCTTTCTCTCTGCCACCCCGTTCTGCTGGGGTGTGTAGGGAACTGTTAGTTGTCTGACTATGCCATGTGTTTCACAGAACTTGGCAAACTCATTTGATGTAAATTCGCCTCCTCAATCGGTTCTAAACTTTTTGATAGGCAAAGACACCTGCTTCTCCACTTGAGCTTTGAAAATTTTAAAGTGTTGCAATGCGTCAGCCTTTGAAGACAAGAAGTAAACCCAGCTAAAGCGTGAGTAGTCATCTGTAATCAACAAAAAATATTTGTTACCTCCTTTGGACTGAGTTTGCATTGGTCCAACTAAGTCCCCATGAATAAGTTCCAATGGCTGTCTAGCTCTTCTTGCACTTCCTCTCGGGAATAAGTGTTTAACAAGCTTTCCTTGCAAACATCCTTCACACATACTCGATGATAGTGTAGATGGTATACCAGCTACCATCCTCTTCTTCACCATACGCTGCAAGCTAAGTTGATTAATGTGTCCAAACCTTCTGTGCCAGAGAATGGACATTTCCGGTTGCTGTGAAGCCACTTGAACTTGACCAACCTCTTCCGCTTGGAGTGGGAAGAGTCTGTGAGAGGTCATGGGTATTCTTATAAGCAGCATGCCTGCATTCCTGTCCCTAATGTTGCATTCGTGGTTGGAAAAGCTCACTGAGTACCCATCTGCAATGAGTTGGCCTACACTCAAAAGATTGTGGGCCAGTTGAGGCACAAACTGAACATTGTGAAGTAGCTTGATTTCACCGTTGTGAGCTCGAAGCTTGACCGTTCCTATGCCTGTAACTCTGAGAGTTTTTCCATAACCCAATCTCACTACTTGCTGAGCAATAGAACTTAGGTTGAGAAAATGCTCTCTAACTCCGCTCATATGGTTTGAGCATCCACTATCTACAAGCTATACAGTGGAGGAATCAACACCCTTTTCATTACTTGCCATGAAAAGCTTCTGCTCGTCTCCCAGGCTCTCTTCTTCTTCAGCGACATTAGCTTCTGTATCTCTATACCAGCACTGTGCCTTTAAATGACCATACTTCTTGCAAATATGGCATTGTAGATTGGTTCTGTCGAAACTCCTGCCATGAAAAGCTTCTGCTCTGCCCCTGCATCTGCCTATGAACCTCCCTCTGAAGTATGAGCGTCCTCGACCTCTTGTTCCACCTATGTGGTTATTTTCTCCAGACCAGTGAGTGGAGTGTTCAGCCTGCAAAGCTTTCTTGGATGAACTCTCAGCCTGTAAAGCTTTCTCCTTCTCAACTTCACTTGTCAAGGCTAATATTGCTTCATGACTCTTTACGGATCCGGAGAGCTGCTCGACTATCATGGTTTCCATATCATTCCCTTCTAAGATAGAAGAAACTACATGAGTGAATCTTCCACTTAAGCTTCTCATAATCTTGAATACAACCGTCTGTTCTGTGAGCTTATCTCCAAGCATACGGATCTTGTACACAACATCAAGCACCCGACTGACATAATCTAGCACCTTCTCCCCATTCTTCATTTTCATGCCGTCCAATTCTTGACGTAGAGAGTATAAGTTCACCGTCATTGTCTTGGCTTTTCCCTGATATTCAGTTTTCAGGATATTCCATGATTGTTGAGATGTTGAAGCCTCTGCAATCCTGATGAGAATCCTCTCATCAAGAGACTGTTGTATGATATATAAGGCTTCAGCATCTTGCTTCTTTCTTTCCTTCATCTTCTTTTCATCTTCCTCCTTTCCAATGCCATCCTCTATTAAGTCCCAGAGCTCCTTGGAACGAAACAGAGTTCTCATTTTTAAACTCCATAAGTTATAATTTTCTCCTCTAAAGAGTGGGACTGAAGTAGATGATACTTCGGCAGCATAACACCTCTCTCCCATGTTCATGGTTGTTCTCCACCTTTCTACAAGGCTCTGATACCACTGATGAGATAGTTTGCTATTGAGAAGAACCACAGCTAGTAAGGTTTCACAAAGAGGAAGTAAAGGTGGTAACTTTTCAAAGAGTTCATACAAAGGAGAAGACGATTAAAAACATTACATGCAACCCTTACTACTAATACAAAAGCAACAATAAATTGAAGGAAAAGACAATCTGGACAACCAATCCTTGGCTTCCAAATCATACAAAAGGTGTTCAGTTCTCATTAGAGGCAGCAACCAATGAATGCACGATTCGGCGCTGCCCAATCGCCGTTCAGTCTCCATCTATCAATTTGTCAACCTGCTCCTCATCAGCACTCCACCTCAGCAATTCACCAACTACTTTCTGACTCAGCAAGCCAGTTGCCACCATGCTCATTGACTGAGCATTCTCAACACATTGTGTGCTCTTCTCTTCAGCTTTGTTTATAGTCAGAGTTTCATCTATTTTACAGCCAGTTTCATAAACTTAGCAATCCGAGAATTATTTGCAATCCGATTGAGTTGATTTTAATGGGCATGTTCAGACTTCATTGTTCTCCATTCTGAACATTTGAGATCGGATTTTGACGGCTGATTTTCTAGTTTGAATTTCTGTACCGTGAGTTCAATCTAACTCAATGATCAGAACGGAATCTGTGGTTTGATCAAACTGATTTTTTGTCAGTTTTTATAAGACTCGAGAAGCATATTCGAAATGATGGAGATCTGTTATGGAGATCAGAAAGATCGTCTTTTATTGAGTAGAGTCACAACCCAAGTTATTTGCTATTTTATTGTGGTTTTTTATGTGGTGTGATGTGCCTGATAATGTGTATGGCTGCTGTAAACATTATTGATTCATAGTGGAGCCTTGCATTTGGACTGCAATGAGGTCTCGTGGTTTTTATCCTTCGCTATGAAGGACTTTTCCACGGCACATGGGCTTTTCTCTTTTATTGTGGTTCTTTGTGTGGTGTGATGTGTGTGTATAGTTATTGTAAATATTATTCTCATAGTGGAGCCTTGCATTTGGATCGCAAAGAGGTCCCGTGGTATTTATCCTTCGCTTTGAAGGAGTTTTCCACATTAAATTGATGTATGTTTTGTGTGGTTTTTTTTATTATGCCAATTATTACCCCTCTTATTCACTCAAGCAAGAAGGGATTTGTATTCTTTCTCAGGCCATCTCCAAACCAAAACTCCATATTTGAAGCTTCAATATACAAAAATACAACTTCTACAATGAAAGTTTCTCCAACCAACAACTCTATTTTTAACTCTAAAACAGAATATTCTAAAAATATTCTTTGCACTTCACAATATATATATTCATACCTTTAATAAATTTAATTATCTTTCAATTCTTTCTCATTTTTAATTTTTTATCTTTTATACAAATATTCGTGCTTGTATACAAGCACAACAACAAGAAATTTTACAAAGAAGAGGACATTTTCAACAGCCACCCCCTTCTAGATCTAATATATTTAATAAGTTCTTCAGCAACATCGGTGGAAGTGGCGATAATATACCAGACTATTAGCCCCATCTTTATAATACCAGGAAATGAAAAGATATTACACGATGTAGATGGGGCTAATAGTCTGGGATAATATACCAGACTATTGCAAATTTTATTATAATATCCTTTCATTTCCTATATTAGTTATAGTGGTTAGATTACACCTCTTCATGTAATTAAGATGTAATTAAGAAGTTAAGGAAATTAAGATGCATCTCTTTGTGTAATAAAGGACTTATATGTAGTTAGAAGTCACCCTTTCGTGTAATAAAAAGAGTTATGCAATTTTAATACATCTTTTCATGTTTAAGGGGTAGTTAGAGCTTCCAAATCTCAATTCTTTATAAGAACACTTAAGCGTTGAATGAAGAGATATAGAATATTTGAAAATTTTCTCTGTAAATGCAACAACAAACACATTCTTCATTCTCTAAAGCTTACTTTGTTCTGTGCAACATAATAAGAAGATTATTTGTATCCTAAAGGCTTAGCTTTCACCTTTGGGACACATTGTAAGAGCTGACTCTTCTGTAGGAAAGTGTTTCACACCTAGAATCCAAAGCGTATATTTTGTACTCTTCTTTTCTGAGTATTTGAAAAAAGACAACAATCTAAAGGAGAATTACTATTCTATAAGAAATGACATCAATTTTGATGAGTTTGGTCACCCATTTCATAAAGCTTGAGAGGTTTGATGGAGAAAACTTTTTATGTTGGCAAAAGTGGATTCACTAGGGTGTTTGTTTGGGGGTATTTAGTTTTACATGTAACTGTAAATCCCTAGGGTTTTAAAATCAGGTGTTTGTTTGGGGGTATTTTGTTTTTCATTGGGTTTTAAAATCTTTGAGTGAGGGATTTTGTTTTACGGTCAAAATGACCGTAAAACAAAATCCTCAGATTTATGAACTTTCAAAATCCCTCATGTGACCAACACGTGAGGGATTCACGAACTCATAAAGAAATAGGGTGGCGCTTGCCGTCACCACAACCACCGGAGGCGCTGATCTCGGAGGCATTCAAGGTCTTGCAAGGCTGTGTGTCGACGCTGATCTCGGAGGTGCTAGCCAGCATCGGGGCACACATTGCTTCCGGGTTCAAAAGGATCACCGGAATCCAGCTTAGTATCAACCTTCACCGTCTTGCCTTTTCGGGAGATCTCATCTTCGCCGAGTCCACGCCTGTTCATCCTAGAAAGACCATCCAGGTCCGTCTCTTTCTCTGCTCCTTTGATTTTCTCCCAAATTTTTGTGCGGCCAATAAAAAATTGGCCATTGTCGTGCTGCGTTAGCTTGCTCCAGCTGTGAATTTCTGATTTTATGAATATTTTAAGCTATTGTTTTTAGGGCTTGATTGCAGAGCACCCATTGAAGAATAGTTGTTAGGCTTGTATAGCATTGAACATCTATACTCACTTTCTCTTCGGAGACACCTGATAACATTGGAAGCACAAATCGAGATCGGTCCATTTTTTTTTTTAACAAATTGATGTGGCCTTTAACTATTCATTATCTATCATATGCCTGTCGTTATAGATGTCATTTGCTCCAAAAGATCTGTTCTTAATTTCTACACTTATGAGCCATTAATTTTCTATCAGATGCCTATCATTATAGATGTGATCTGTTCTTAATCTATATTCTTATGAACCTTTAATTATCTGGACATATTTATTGGCAGTTTTATCAATTTTTGCCTTATAACCTTTAATTATCTATACGCTTATGTGAATTGTTTCTGTTTCTAATCTCGTGTTTGTCAGTAGTTAGTCTCAGTTCAAGCTTATATTTTTGTAACTGTGAATGCAATCCTATTGTTTGATGTCTTTTGTTATGAATCTCAAGCTCTTTGCCGTTTATGATATTATATCTTAGGCCTAAGACCTCTCTATGTTGCAGGTATCTAGAATCTTTATCAATTTCTTTGGAGAAAAAGAGGTGGTCCTTGGTGCAACCCATGTTATCTTCTGAAGCTCTTTTCAACATTCTAATTTGCTTTGTTATTAAAAGTCCTATTATAACTTGTTTAAGATTAAAAACATATAATAGATAATTATTTGTAATGGTTTCATGATATCATATTGAGGTGATGCACATGACTTGGTTTTCAAAAAACATTCTAATTTGCTTTGTTATTAAAAGTCCTATGATAACTTGTTTAAGATTAAAAACATATAATTGATAATTATTTGCAATGGTTTTATGATATTGTGTACTATATGCGGACAAATTTTGCATGTTCAAGAGCAGTTCGTGGAGTTATTTTGCAGGTATTTTTAGGAATGGCAAAACCTGACCCGCCTCGTGGTTTCTGACCCAATCCGCCCCGAAAGGGGCGGTTTTTCTTTATTCAAAATCGGGGAACGTGGCGGGGCAAGGCTGGGATTTTTATGAGGGGGGCGGGGCGGATTCGGTTTTACCGTGCCCCGCCGTTAAACATTTGCATATATACCCCATATGTAATATATATATTAATATATACATATGATTTTAAATTATTTTGATTTATAAATCAAAATAAATAAGATTATATTCACTTAATTATGATAGTTGTGTATCTTGATTAAGCTTATGTATTAATGATTTAATTACAGAATATAGTACGTCACAAATATCATTTACTTTAATTTTAACTTATTAATAAATAGTATATATTATAAGGGGTTTAATAAAAAAATCTATCAATTAATGTTAGATCATGTAATTTTTATTTTGTTTATAGTAATTTTAGTAAAAGTGGGGCGGGCCGAATGAAAAAAACCGCGGGGCGGTTTTGGTATTGAGAATGTTAAAGAAAGCCCGGGGCGGGGCGGGGCCGTCCCGCCCCCGCCAGCCCCATTGCCATCCCTAGGTATTTTTCCTATTTTGAGTTATTTAAAATTTAAACAATCCAATCCTTAAATTTATTGGTATAATTTAATAAATGCAATAATAGATTAATAATAATAATAATAATATAAATAATAACTATATTTCTAAAAAATAAGATAATAAATATAATACTGAATTAGTGGTAATAATATTAAAGCTAATGCATAATAAATATTTTCTAATTAAAACAAGGTAACAAATTATATATGAAATAATAGGGGGTAATCTTACCATGAGTAACTACACTTCCAAAATACATCAACCCAAACATATGTTTTTAAAATCTAGATTTACAAATCCTTCAAACAAACATAAAATCTTACAATACAGTAGTTTCAGTTACATCCAACCAAACACTAGATTTGACTGCATTGTATTTTTAAATCCATAGATTTTCAGTTACACTGTAATTTGAAATCCACTGCATTTATAATTACGTCAAACCAAACACCACCATATCCTCAACACTCCCAAGCCTCAAGAGTATGACGATGAAACTGTTGTCGATCAAAGGAGGCATCGAAAATAGGAAATGGATTATGAAATTTATCGTGGGCATATCCTGAGCGCTATGTCGAACTCTTTGTTCAACATTTATCATGGAGAGAAGACGGCAAAGGATTTATGCGAAAAACTTAAGACAAAATACATTACGAAGGATACTACGAGTAAGAAATTTTTTGTCTCTCGCTTTAATAGTTATAAAATGAATGATGATAGGTTAGTTATGGAGCAATTTAATGAGTTGGAAAGAATCTTAAGCCATTTTAAGTTACATGAATTAAATATGGATAAAACGATTGTGGTCTCCACAATCATTGATAAACTTCCTCTTTCTTGGATTGAAATTAAAAGAAGTCTAAAATATAAAAAAAGGACATTTCTCTTGATGAATTAGAAGTCTCTTCGGATTGAAGAAAATTTTATGATTCAATTGAGTCCTAAGGAACCCACAAACAAGGTTCATATGGTGGAAGAAGAAAATTTTTCAAAGCATCTAACAAGAAACTAACTCTTACCAATGTGTATTATGTACCAGAAATAAAGAAAAATCTTGTATCATGCGGGTTACTTAATAAGTTTAGGTTTAAACTTGTATTTGAGGGAGATAATTTCATCCTCTCAAAAGATGGAATATTTGTTGGGAAAGGTTATCTTTATTATGAGATGTTCAAGTTGAATATTAATAAAGATCAAGTTTCTTCATATATACTTGAATTAAATTAATTTTATGGCATAATAGACTTGGACATGTGCACTTCAAAAGAATGCATGAAATTGTAAAATAAGACTTAATTCCTTTTGTGAAAAAAATAACAAAAATAGTGATACTTTTAAACTAAGATCACAAAAAATTCTTTTCCAAATGTAGAAAGGACTACAAACATATTAGAACTCATTTATACTGATAGAAGAGATCTACATAATCCACCTACACAAAGTGGTAAAAAGTATTCAATTACATTCATTGATGATTATAGTAGATATTATAATGTATTTTTATTGAGTTTTAAGGATGAAGTTTAGATAAATTCAGAATTTATAAATCTGAAGTTAAACTTCATTGTGAGACATGTATCAAGCGATTAAGGTCTGATAGGGGTGGTGAATACTATGATCATAAGTGTTTTGAATCCACCGGTATTGTTCATGAAATAACAACTCTATATACACAACAACAAAATAGTATAGTGGAGAGGAAAAAACTGAATGTTAATTAAAATGGTTAATTCAATACTAATAAAGGCTATTTTGAGCTATGGCTATTAGAGTCACGTAATACTTATGGCTTGTTATATTCTTAATTGTTTTCCTAACAAAAAGAACAAAATTACCCCATATGAATTTTGAAACAAAAGAAAGCCAAATCTTAACTAGTTTAGAGTTTGGGAATGTAGAGCTATTGTAAAAGTTCCAAAACATAAAAGAAAAGGTTAGGTAATAAGGGACTTGAATATATATTTTTGGGCTTTTTTCCACTATAGACATCCTTTTTTTTTAAATTGTTAAAATAACCATACACAAAATATATTCACCAAACTAACCGTGAAACCATCACATCAACCCCTATCTTATCACGCGTGTTTTTAAAATATAAAATATTAGGTCTTTTTTCAAAAACACCCTTTATTTTTTTAAAAATTACAAATAAAAAATATTTTTATTTTTTAAACCATTTTCTTAAGTTATTATTATTAAATATTTATTATTTTTTTATAAAAAACCAAAAAAATAAAAATATTTTTTAATGGGATTTATTTTAAAAGATATATTATTTTAAAAATATATTATTATTTTTTAAAAACAATCTATTTATGTTGTTATTTATTAAAAGCTTTTTAACTTCATTTATTTTAAAAATATATTATTATTATTATTATTATTATTATTATTATTATTATTATTATTATTATTATTATTATTATTGGTTTATACATTTTTTTTATTTTTTAAGTAATTATTATTAAAAACTTAATTTTTTAAACCGGCTTTGATAGCAATAGAGCAATATCATTAATGTTGAGGTTGCGTACCCCAATATTATACGTGAATGAAAGAGGACCGCGTGTAATCCCAGAAAATGACTGAAAATGACATATATATTTTTATGAGGTATAATATTGGGGTACGCAACCTCAACATTAATGATGTTGCTCTATCGTTATCAATATTAATGATAGTACTAGTAGCGCGATTTATAGGCCATCTACACTTGATGTTCATATAGTTCTTGCTCAAGTTGAAGTTAATAGCGTAGCAATCGTTTCTTGTAATGCACTCAAAGTGCGGTTGGTGTCTACCCCAATTGCCGTTTTATAGCCCTCGAAATGTGAAGGTCTTTCATTTGTTTCTAGTAAATAACCACCCCAATAAACAATCACTGCTACCTCTGTATTACTCATCCTAAAAACAAAGGGAGAGGAGACAGGTTAGGGGAAAAAAGCATATAAGATAATTATTATAAACTATGTATCATATGGATATCTAACAAATGTCAACTAACCTTTTGTGAAAGAGAAAAATAAAGCTTAAGAGTTTATGAAGATGGAAAATGAGGGAGAGATATTTATACATGGAGTTTTGACTACCTCATATAGGAATAAGATTCCCCTATATTTGAAATATACTTGGTGTGTTATTGTCATTTTTTATCATGTAGGGATAATCGGATTCTCTCTACATCTGAAGGCTACCTGATGTGCAATCAATGCATGTCATTTCTTGGCAAGTAGGCAGCTTTATAAGGGGAACTTATTTTTGTTATAGTTGAAGCCTACATGGTGCGTAATTAATGCATGCTGTTTCTTATCAAGTAGGCATGCACAAGCAGCTTTATAGAAGGAATCAGATTCTTTCTACATTTGAAACCTACTTGGTGTGCAGTCAATGTATATTATTTCTTATCCTGAAGTCTATCTAGTGTGTAATCAATGCGTGGTGTTTTTTGTCAAGTAGGCATGCACAACTAGCTTTATAGGAGGAATTAGATTCTTTCTACATCTGAAGCCTACTTGATGTGCAGTCAATGCATGTCATTACATGGTGTGCCTCAATGCATATGATTTTTAATAATAATAATAATATTTAGTTATCCAAATAATAATAATTTTTTTCCCTAAAAAAATGTGGTTTAAAAAAATAAGTTTTTAGTAATAATTACTTAAAAAATAAAAAAATGTATAAACCAATAATAATAATAATAATAATAATAATAATAATAATAATTTAAAATAAATGCAGTTAAAAACGCTTTTAATAAATAACAACTTAAATAGAGTTTTTTAAAAAATAATAATATATTTTTAAAATAATATATCTTTTAAAATAAATCCCGTTAAAAAATATTTTTATTTTTTGGTTTTTTATAAAAATAATAATAAATATTTAATAATAATAACTTTAAAAAATGGTTTAAAAAATAAAAATATTTTTTATTTGTATTTTTAAAAAAATAAAAGTGTTTTTGAAAAAAACCCTAATATTTTATATTTTAAAAACAAATGGGTGATGAGATAGGGGTTGATATGATGGTTTCATGGTTAGTTTGGTGAATATATTTCGTGTATGGTTATTTGACAATTTAAAAAACAATGATGGCTATAGTGGAAAAAAAACACTATATTTTTGGGTTATGCACGCAATAACAAAGCATATAGATTGATCCCAATGATTTGATTTCAGTAAACACAATCATTGAATTAAGGGATGCTATTTTTAATGAAAATAGGTTCCATCTATTTGTAAAGTTGGAATTAATACTTTATTTGACAAAAATAAAGATCAAATGATATTAAATAATCAACAAATGGCAATGCAATTTCTTTTAATTTTGGATCGTGTTCTAGTGTGCATTTGGATCAGGATAATGAGGACTTGGGAATAAGAGTGATTACCCTTATCTACTGGTGCCCATGTTTGGTTGTCCCTGAATTAAATTTGATTTTGAGGGAAATAGATTCCTCTGTGCATCAAATTTCATTTCCCCCAAAATTGGGAGAAATGGATAGAATGCAATTGAAAAGGCCATTTTACTCTTTTTCATTATTTGATGCAACAACTCTTTTTAATGGTTTTTTTCCCAAATAGAAATCATCTTGTCCATCTCCACCTTCAAGGATGCTCTCATTTACATAAACACTAAGGAGAACACCATATAATGAGGTCAACAATTTACACGTAACTAAATTAACACAATGATAATGGCCACTTAGAATATCTTTTATAATTAATAAAAAATAATTCTAGTAGAACATTCTATTTGATAGTTTCACACCATATACAATTTATTATATAAATTATTATCGACCTGTATGTTCTGTAAGTGTGACAATATTAAAAGTATGCAAGTCAGCCTGTTTTGAAGCAGAATCATATTTAGTAGAAAAAATATATTTAAACCCCGGTTCTTTAGGCTCTAGTAAGGATATATCATCGTTGCCCAGCATGATAACTATTGATGGCATGAATGGTCTGTCCTCTGGTTTTTCTTGAGCACACAAGAGACCTATATTTACACATCTTATAACCTGAGTTACTGAAAATGAATTGCCGATTAATGGATCTAATAAATCCAAAGCCTTCCCTTCTTTCCATAAGCTCCAAGCCTACAATGATTTCTTAATTTTAGTCACAATGATAGTTTTTTTTCAGGAAAATAATGGCTATACTTTAATATATTAAAATAAATACTTCGGTATATAAATGCATATATACATGCTCTACTTACTTTCCCAAGAAGGTAAAGATGTGGGTTTGAGAGGAAAACCCTATTCCTTTGGCCGCTTATGATTTCCAAGATTAGTACCCCAAAACTAAACACATCTGACTTCATTGAAAAAACTCCAGACAATGCATACTCCGGAGCCATATATCCACTGCATTATTGTCATTTATAATCGTTGATATATATAAATTTAATATAAATACGAGAGAGCTATCTAAATAGTCATCCAATTTTTTAAGTACTCCTACTTAAGTCACCCGATTATATAAAATTTCAATTCATTATCAAACTTTAGATTCATGTTCAATCAAGTCACCCATTTCACACTATTAACGTCGAGCTTACATGGCATGACGCATGGTGCATATTATGTTATGTTGGCCATATAGATGATTTGATATAAGATTTTGGTTTTTTCTATGATTACGTGGGATGACAGGTGACGTACTGACATAACATAACATGTGCCATATAAGCTCGCTGTTAAAGGCATGAGGTGGGTGACTTAATTGAATATGAATTTGAAGTTGTGGTAGTAAATTGAAATTTTTTATAATTTAGTAACTCAAATATAAAACTTGAATAATTGGGTGACTTTTTAAATAAAAATACTTTATAAAAACTGTGAAAGAAAACTTACTATGTTCCAACTACTTTTCTTGTCTTAGTCATTGTCTCAAGATCACCAAAATTTCTGGCAATACCAAAGTCTGAGATTTTAGGTTTCATTTCATTATCAAGAAGGATGTTACTTGCTTTGAGATCCCTATGAATGATCCTTAATCTTGAGTCTTGATGAAGATATAAAAGACCTCTAGCAATGCCTTCAATGATGTGGAAGCGTGTTTGCCAGTCCAAATGAACTCCTTTTTCTTTGTCTAATTATTTGCAAACAGAATTAAAAAACAAGAGATGCAAAGCTATGGGACTATTATAATCAAGAGCATGCATATTAATTTCAAGAGAACCAAATTAAAACTAACCAAATAGAAATGCATCCAAGCTTCCATTGGGCATGTACTCATAGACAAGACTCTTTTCATCTCCTTGAATGCAGTATCCTAAAAGTCGCACAAGGTTACGGTGTTGAAGCTTTGCAATTAAAGTAACTTCATTTTCAAACTCATCAATGCCTTGTGTTGAATTCCTAGAGAGTCTCTTAACTGCTATTTCACATCCCACAGCTAGCTTCCCCTGTAGGCAGTTAATTGTTTTAAATCACAAGTTCTTATGCAATAAATCATTTAATCTGATCTATATATACATGGATTACCTTATAGACAAGGCCAAAACCACCTCGTCCGATAATGTTTGTCTTAGCAAAGTTGTGTGTAGCCTCCATTAGAGTACTCCATTGAAGTTGTGCCAGGTCAAATTCACCATTCCCTCCAATGTCTTTCTCAAATTGATTAAATGAAGCAAAAGCTTAATATGAGGATAGCTTAATGAAGAGATCAGTGTATATATATATCTTACAATAATGGTATTTGATTTCTAGGAGCTAGAATAGTAATTAGTTTACCTTCGTGTGTCATCTTCTTCCTTCCCCATGAGCAGAAGTATGTTAATGGAATTATCAGTGCCACCATTGAGAAAACTATGATCAGAACCACAGATTTGGATTGACTCTTCTTACTAGACTTGTTTGAGATTGAGGCTGTTGGATCATTCATTAATGGCAGCAAAATCAAATGCATTGCTCTTTTTCAGATGAAATACTGAGATCAGCAAGAAAAAAAAAAATGGAGCGGAAGGATTTACATTGGTCAGGGAAGTTACCTAGATCAGCAGCGGCAAGCCGGACAAAGACATCCTGTGTAGGATGTGAGGACATTCGCATGTCGATGAGCTCCGTCAACCAAATAACGCACCCAATTCCTGCACCACTGATGTTGGCTGTGGCATAGGCAGTGCATGAGCAATTCTCCAAACATCTAGCTCCGCATTCATTCAGGCTGCTCATGTTTGCGTATACGATGGCATTCGATGTCTCTGGCAGCGCCGCAAGAGTGACAGTCATGAAACCGTCGGACCTATTTTTGCAATCTAGAGCTGTGAGGCGCTCACAACCGGACAGGGCATCCATGACAGGCCACTCTTGTGGCGACTTTCGCTTAAACCCTTGCAAGCAGCTGCATATAGGCCAGACATTGATGTCGCACACACCGTAAGGGCCGCATTTTGAGTATTCCTCGCACTGACTCTTGGGGTAGTACACGGCAAGATTCCACATGCCACTACTCTCAATCCACACAAAATGTTTCACCATGCCGGACTGGTCCACTGTGATGTGAATCACAATCTTTGTGCCCGTTGAATTATACATGTGGTATACCTCGTCCTTGTTGCTAACCAAACCAAACCGAAAGCCACTGATGCTCGGCTGTTCTATGTTGCTATACTTGATGCCATTCCAGGGCCCAGAACTCCACTTTTTGGTTGAACCAGACCGTAAATTGGCCTGAGGAATACCTTCGAGGTCAATGGCTAGCACGTATTTCCCTGGAGATGGATCGTCGTCGCTCCGCCAGGAGGTGAGATTGCGGTTAAGACCAGTTCTCAAATCCCATCCAAGCTTCATGCCCGAAAGAAGGGTATGGGTCGGGTAGTCAAAGCTCTGCCAGGCGAACTCCTTCTTGCTATTGGCTTCTCTGATAACAAAGTTGCCGTCATCTAAGAGCTGCGCCACTGGATTGGTAAGGGCCACCGTGGGCATTGGCAGGAAGATCATGGAGTTGATTGAGAGAGTTCCATTGCTGTTCAGTTCCAAGCATCCATCTGTTCCTGATAACGGACTTCGGCGGTTGGCAACCCATACTACTGTTGTTGTTGTTTGGCTTCCTGCAGGTCGTAGCTTGTTGTACCATATCCCCAGGTATCGCTTCTTTGACTCGCCAGGGCTGAAGAAGCCTAAGGCAAAGGCTTCGTTGGTTGAGACTAAGGTTTGGCCATCATGGAGAGACTCATTTGGGTTCAAGGTGTCCGTTGCGACGGAATGATGGACGACAGCCAGGAGGATGACAAGCTGACCAAGTAACTGCGCCATTATGATGCGACTTCTCTTCAACTAGAGAAACAAATGGATTGGTAGTAATGATGTTACTGTGTGTGTTTGAGAGAGAGAGAGAGAGAGAGAGAGAGAGAGAGAGAGGGGGTGGGGAATCAATCAACATTAACTTGAATTTATTTTTCAGAGAAATTAAAAAACTAAAAACTTGACTTTGACATTGGCGACGAAGAAGAATGGTGCATTGATTAATTTAAAGAAATATTCATGCCGGTCTCACCACGCATGTTTTTTATGGTTGAACATTCACATTAACATGATTCTTTTCTTGGAAAAAAACAAACCAAGTACAAAAAGTTGACCGTGACATTGACGAAGACGGCTGATGCATTCACTTGAGCAGATTTTCTTGCTGGTTTCACCGCGGATTTAAAGGTTGGAGACTGAGACTAATATTGCTTCTCAACCATTACAATGATTTTAACACTCTTATGAGATGGGCTTTTGTTTCTCACAATTTATATATACCCTTAAAACTAACATTAAAAGAACATGTATATATATTACCACATTTATATTATAAAAAAAAATCGTAAGTCAAGTGGTTGGGTTATTCTTGGACGAAGGAGAGATCTTAGATTCAAATACTTAGAAAAATATATATATGTTTGCAATTTATTATCAAATTTTAAAAAAAAATTTTAAAAAAATAAAATCCTGCCGTCCCAATCCATCAGGCAGCAGGTTAGGATAACCCCAACCCATAACTAGGTCCGCTACAATGCAGACTGGGTATGAATTACCGGTCAAATTCTCCGAGTTAATTAACCAGCGGATTTAATTGAGCTAGGCCAAAAGACGCCAATGCCCCTCTATATGTGCTTATTAATTTGAAAAATGCATCGAGCTATTAATTTGAACAATTTCTTTTGCTGATGCCACTTCGTTCTTTTCTTTTATTTTTAACAATAAATTAATTAATTAAAAGTGAATATATTCAATTTTCATTTGGGTTGGACTCGTTTCTCAACCCATAAATTTATTTACGGTCTTATAGAATTTTATAATGTCCATTCATTCAGCCGGATCATTCTTTTGCTTAAAAGTCATCTCTCTCTCTCTTTTCTTCTTCTTTTTGTTTTTCTTTCTTTTGACAGTGTCAATAAGGTACCTCATACATCATCAATTATCAACTATACTTTGGAAGAAGTTGAAGTCTCTGCTTTTCATACAGAATTAATCTCATTACCATTCACTGATTAGGGTGATGGTGTCTTCGTAATTTCTTCTGTTGTATTTAATAGCTCAATAAAAAAGTACTTAAATTATAATGTAAGAAAATTTGAATAACTACTTAATAACTTTGTGAGATAAAATGTTGGTAAGAATGAAAAAAGATTGTATCAAAGATTTGAACAGTCATATTTGGTCATAAAACTTTAACTTGTTGGTGAGATTGAAAGGCAGTCAGCCTGGGGTAGGTGTGTGTGTGTGTCGTGTAAAACCATGCCTAATTCTCTCTTAAAAACTTATACATTTAGGTTGTGTTCGATTGCTCTTTTTTTTCTTTAGAAAAATTTTTCACGGGTCATTTTCCAGCTAAATAGGCTGTTTGTTTGGCCAAATTTTTCGTAAAAATTTTCCTCTTATGTTGTCACGTGACCCTATTTTCCCTCAAAACAGAGAAAAACTTTTCCTATCTCCACCTTGAAAAAAGTTTTTCAGAAAAAATATAAGGGGTTATGTGAAAAACTAACATGTGGGGGCTAACTTTAAAACAACGAAGGACCTATCTGAAAAAATTTTATTTAATTGATTTGTTTAATTATTAAAATTGAAATTACAAATAGGGCATGGCATTGTCACCATCCCTTCTTAGGCGGCAAGAGAGGCCCGAATGTTTTTAAATATGTTTATATTTTCAAGAAATAATTAAAAATGTATTAAGAAATGGTATGAAAATAATTATCAAATGTTTTTTAAATATTTTTTTAACAATTTAATAATTTTAAAAAAATGTAATGTAGTAATGAATTAATCAGAGTTAAACACGTGATAAAAATTTGAATCAATTTTGAAATTGAATTCTTGTGTACATAAAAATATCTATTACAAAATCTTAAAAAATAATTGATTGGGATTAAATAGCATTTTAGGTAGGCAAAAATACAAAATCCATGGAGAAAATTTTCCATGGAAAATGTGATTTTTTTTTCCAGGGTAAATTGATGCAATCAAACAACGTATGAGGATTTTTTTCATAGAAAATGTTACATTTTCGGTAGAAAATACCAGTAATCAAACAACAAAATAAGAATTTTCTATGGAAAATTTTTATTTTATAGCTAGAAAATAATACTAATCAAACGACTATTTTTTCAATTTTCATGAAAAAGTTTTTCATGAAATTTTTTTTCCCACCTATTTTCTATGTTGTCAATCAAATACAGCCTTAGATAATGATAAGGAGCATATATAAAATGGTGAAAAACTTTCTCTTTTTCCGATGTGGTACTAAACAAAAGTAAGAAAAGAGGTGTGCTTAGGTTTGAGTGCATAAAAGTGTGGGCAACTCAATGGGCCTACATCCAATAGGTTCTTCCTCATTATCTTTGGTTTTTCAAAAAACAAAATAATAATAAAGTATTACTTGTGCCAACACCTGCTTAGAGCAAATGGTAAAGCACCAAAAAGTGCATGGACAAGTGAGAAATCGAAACCTTATGCTGTGGCAGAATTGTTCATGCATTGTTCAGTGGGATTTTAGTGTTGTAGAGCATTGTTCGTTCATTGTTGTTGAAAATGTACCCCAAGTCAACATGTTATTTTTATAAAGATACCACATCATTTTCACATATATCCCAACTCAACTTAAGATTTGTCAACGGTCTTTGGGTCAATTGGCATTTGAGTGCCCCGTGAGAACTCTTCGCAAGTGGCGAGAGTTCGAATCCTCGGGGTGAGAGTGCATGTTTGAGAATTGTGAGCACGAACTGTGGGTGGTACCAGCGCTCATGTGTTAGTTTAGCGGAACCATTAGGGGTTTCGTTCTTCTTGACAAAAAAAAAACTCAACTTAAGATTTTAAAATGACAGCATCATTTCCACATCATCACCTTCCTCTTCTCCCAGAACTCAGTCTCATCCCTCACCACTCATCATTGATTTTATGTCCTCATGCCGCCATCTCACTCCTCCCTAAATCCCAAATTCGACCTCTTTGAATTCGCCCCCTTGCCACCATATCTTCCCGTGCCTCTTTATAACATTCTAGTCTGGAATCTGTCACTTGTTGCAATGCTAAACAAATTAACAAATTGGTGTTTAATTTATGGGGGACAAACATCCAAAAGTAAAACAGAATATAGCTAATGTAATATCAGGCTGGTTGTTGTACGTAAAGTCCAATTATATAAAAAAATTACCAAAGAGTTGTAAAATAGTTTGGCTTAACCACCTACATATAGCAGGTTACAAGAAATACATAGCTTGACGGACAAAAGGAGAACGAGAGGGAACAGAAGTGCTCAAGAAAGAAAGTTGCCCACCAATAGTGGATAAACTAAAACCATGAACAGCAAGAAAGACAGGGAAATTAGATAGATAGGTGGGAGACTCGAATGGATCACATTGCCAGTTGCTAGGACTTCCTAAGGAGGATACCGAAGGACTCATAAACAGTCATGTAGCGGTATACAAATAGCATTAATAATTATGTATATATTACCATAGTTAATTTAAAAAGCCTAATTATTGTTATCTAAATAAAGTTTGGATAAGTCTCAGTCATCTAAATTAAATGTGTGTGGATTTATATAATAACGTGTAGTATTCCTAGGGACTAAATTGTCAAGTCTATGATGGGTAGACTTGTAATTAGCCAATAAGTTTTCTTATAAATAAGAGATGCAAGCAGACAATTTCTATTCAAAATTAGGGTTTTCCTAAATTAGGGTTCTCATCTCCCCTTCTGCTTGCCATCATTGAGAAAATCCGCACATCTGTATAAATGGATTCGAGTGCATTTATGCTTTTGATATTTTCTTTGCTCTCAAATAATTTCTAACAAGAAGATCTTTAGTTTGGAACTAAATTAACACAAAGCAGTAAGCATATGATTAATTTTGTTCGAGCCAACAAGTAGTTCAGCAAATTGCTCTAACAAAGACGCTTTCCTAGACAATTAAACTTAAGCCTACTATTGATCCCCTAATAGGTCCAAATCTCCCTAATGTTAGTCAGAGTATATGGGATGTTGAATAAAGCAGAAAGCGCCC
Organism: Dioscorea dumetorum; assembly: GCA_902712375.1. Lineage (NCBI taxonomy): Eukaryota > Viridiplantae > Streptophyta > Magnoliopsida > Dioscoreales > Dioscoreaceae > Dioscorea > Dioscorea dumetorum. The sequence goes on along the minus strand of CACTHL010000698.1, from coordinate 69,456 downwards.
CATATCCAAGTTGCAAAAGCGCAATTTGAGAGCAGATGATCGATTGTTTCCACAGCAACATGGCAGAGTACGCAAAGTAGTTGTGGAGATTCTATTGCAGCTGCGAATTACCAGATTGTCCACGATCAAAATCTTGTTGTCCAAGATGAGCCAAGTAAATATTTTAATTGAATGTTTTTCATTTTTAATTGAAATTATAAGTGCATTTTTTATTAGTTTATAATATTATTTGATTTTGTAAAATTGCATCAACATATCTCTGTGCTTTTTTCTTCAGTCATGTATGAACTTGTAGAGAACTCTTCAAACCATGTGCTTTGAGAAAGGTGATGTCTATGGTATGAAAAACAAGGGGAAATAAAAAGGTGGAAATGTCATGCAAGGCTTGGTTGACTGTGTACTAATACTTCTATCAACGAGTTGAATGACATCACATGTTTGTCATCACTTACGTAATTCATGCATGCATGTGTATTCACAATTGACGCATGAGTGTTACATGTTGCCTTAGAATTCAATTCTCACATCAATTCTTAACCTTTGGTTTATGTTTGGTTCAAACTTTTTTTCCCTGAAAATAGCTTTGAGTCCGTTGCTCAAATTTTACATGAAATAGCTCAATGTGAAAGAAATCCATTATATATATATGCACATAGACTATGATAATAAGGATTAGATTTTGAATTTACAATCATTTAATTAAAAGTGTTTTCTTCAGTACTTTAATTGAACAAAAATTCTTTAATTTGAATTTTGAGTTAGCTTTTATATATCACGTGATATGAATGAATTTGCTTTAGTGAGGGGGGCATTGACCCTTAATAAAAATTGAATAAATCACCTCAATTATAAAAATATATGTAAAAACATTTGATAATAATTTTTATTTAATAAATCTATATTACCCTCATTTTTTTTTATTGACCCTTTTAATCTTTGTTTTATAAATATTACAAAAACAACAATTAAAAAAACTTATTAAAAAATAAAAATTGTCGTGGATGACAATACTAGAAAAAAAAAATGTCTGAACTTGTCTTGACGGTAACTTGGTATTTGTCTTTCATGTGCTTCATCTCCATACAGCTTATTGAAGAAGGATTTGTTTTTTATTCGGTCAACTTTATTTAATAAATAATGCTTCAAACAAAATTAAGTTCCAAATATATATATATAATTTTTGAACAAACATTCTTCCACTACCTTTCATTTTTCCACTCAATGATCGAGTCCCATGAGAAGTGATTAATATTAAATTTTAAAAGTATAATTATTATTTATAACTTAAAGATTTATATCACTCATGCAAAGTTCAGCATTAATTTAATGATCTTTTAAAATTATTGTAAGATTAGTGTGTCATATCCATTGCTCTATAAGCTTACAACTCTATTTTTAATTTTATCAATTTCAACTGCGACTATATAACGGATTTTCTCCATTATAAATATTGTGAAGACTCAACCGTGCAATAAGATTATTGATCAATTATTAATTAATTACTTGATAAAATATATTAAAAATGATATTTCTGCTGGTTGTAGTGTGGATGGTAAAACAATTATTCGGTACTCTTGAAATATATAAGTCATAGAGGTCAATGATATATTAATTTAAATTGGTTATTGTTTAATATCTATAAAATGTTCTTTTAAGAAATTGGATATACTATTTAATTTATGTTATTATATAATTTTGAATACATGCTATTGTTTAACATAACCCATGCATCTCGTTAATATTTAATTGAATTTTACTGCACCTTGTACATTCAAGCTAAATAAAATAATAGGAAAAATAGATGAAACCATTTGTATTCAGTCAAAAGGACAAAATATGGAATACATTTGGTAAGTAACAAGTCAGAATATCTAATAGACGAATAGTCCCACATCCCACATGGATTACTTAAGAAGTAATATTTTTGGTTTGCAACTCACATTTAATCTTCAAAATAATACAAATAATGTGTTGTCATTTAAAGTAATTTTAATTTAATGTCAAGCATCTAATTAAATTGAAAGATCATCCTTCTTAAAAGTTACTCTAACCATGGGCTTTTATTAATTGAAATTTCGTTTTAACATTTCTCAGATTATTCAAAAACCAAAAAAAAAAAAAAAAAAAAACAATTTCTTATTCACCATGAATTTGATATGGTTTTAATGCCTGTTAAAATTAAATAAAAAAAATATGTAAATAAATAAACCTACAAACTAAAAACAATTCAGTTAGATAACAACGTCACAATAGTTGAAAAATAAATAATATGAATATATGGTCGTATAACAAAATTGTTCATTATATATATTATATGTTTATTTTTTATTGTGATATTTTTAAAATTATTTTAGAACTTTTAAATTAGAGAATAAATTGATTTTAATGCTACATGCATATATACATTTCTTAAGGGCATGATTCTATTTGGTTTAAGTATTTTTAATCAAAATTAGACTTATAAAAGTTAAAAACTATAGTTATGCTCTAATTGAAGTTATTAAGCTTAAATATACTTACTTTTAAAGCGCATTTCAAAATTGTGAATCAAATGAATTTTAATGCATTACAAATAAAAATTGATTAAAAATAATATTTTTTGACTTTTTTTAGACAAATAAAATAAAGAATTTATTATATTATTTGATATTATATAATATAATTATCATAAAACATACTAATCTTTATTCGAATTTGAACCAAAATCATATTTTAAGATTTGAACTTCGATAAGAGGAAGAAGCACTGTATACTTCAATAGATTATAAATATAAAATAATTTTAATTCTGTTGAACCTACCTAATTATTACATGATCTGTGCAAAATCTGAATATATCTGGATAATTTTAATAATCAAAACCAAAATCTAGCCTTCCTATTGTAAAATTTCATCAAAGTGTATGTTTTATCAAGGGCTTTTACAAATTTTTTTAATTTTTTTCGTATATTTTAATGTTTAAATTTTTTATATTAATATATTTTCAAAATTGATAGATATGTTATGTTTTCTTACTTTTAATATAAATGATTTTCCCTAAAACAATACCCCATTAGCTAAAAAAGCTCACGGATATCTTTAGGTAAAATCCCTTATGTGGTTCTTTTATTATGGTCACCACGCCCTTTTAGTCCCTCTATTATAAAAATAACCAATTTCGTCCCTCTATTATTTAGATTGGACAAATCGAGTCCCTCCGTTAAAATATCGTCAATTTCGCCGTCTGATTATGATTACGTGGATTAAACTATAAAAAAAATACTATAATATCACACGTCACAAGCCATGTCAATTCGGATCAGGGTGTGAAAGTAAAAGATCCGAAACCGAAAACTAAAACTATCCCCTTTCTTCCCTCCAGCGGCGATCCCCGACCAACGCCATCCTTCTCCGACCAACGTCAACCTCTTTGCTCTTCTCCTTCTCTACCTCTCCGCCAACACCATCAAAGTTGCCATCGCCAACATTCCCGCGTCATTGTCAGCAAAAGACTCTACAGGTGAGGGTTGCATAGCTATCAGGAGGAGCTCACGCAACAACTAAGGACAATCAACGGCCTTTGGGTCAATTGCCATTTGGGTCCCCCGTGAGGACTCTTCGCAAGTGGCGAGAGTTCGAATCCTCGGGGTGAGGGTGTATGTCTGAGAATTGTGAGCACGAACTTTGGGTGGTACCAGCGCCCATGTGTGCGCGGCCCCACAGGCCGCAGTCGAGGCATGCGCGCCCCTGTCTTAGTTTAGCGGGCCCATTAGGGGTTTCGTTCCTCTTGGCAAAAAAAAAAAAAAAACAACTAAGGACAATCACATATCAAGTTGAAGGATTTTATAATGTAATATAACTACTAATATTCAGTATTGATTACAATTTGATGTATGGTTGTAATTAGTGAATATCAATTATCTAGAAAGGTTGTTACAACGGTGCACAATATCTTGGCATAGAAAGTGTCTGTTAGAATGCCATCGTGGATGTTTGTTACAACAATTGTTATGATTTCCCATTTATATATTTGGATTGTATTAGATTTTGTATTTTAATTCAAATGTTGTATTTTAAAGATATAGCATTTCAAATTTTCTGAGAAGATCCTCTATTTGTTTTCGAAAGTGTGCTATTGAAAAACATTAAATATGAGAATTGGGAAAAAACAAAAATTTAGGAGAATAAACTGATGTCTCAAATATTTGAATGATGTCTATCTGTTTTTACAAAAGTTACTATTGCAAGAAATATTTACAAGGAAGACAAGAAAACAAATTGATACATTGAAAGATTGAATTCAAAGGTTTCAAACTCAATTGAGTAGGCAAAATTGATATATTGGTTGTCCCCAAACATGCTAAACAAAGCATAAAGCATAATGTGTCTCAATTCAATTTAATTGTTTCACATGCAACAAATAGAAAAACATTCATGTTTTGCATATACAAACAATCAAAACTAACCAAAACCTGCATGCCATTTGTGAAATACAGAAAAACAAAAATTAAAACTAAAACCCATCTAACAAATAACATCCACCAGCTTCAAAATCAATCCTTCACTTCAGATGGAGCAAAGGCTTGTGTTGGAAAATTTGTAGAACCCTGTGTTGGAAAATCTGCAAAAGTTTGTGTTGAAAAATCTGGTAATTCAACTGTTGAAGAAGTTCTCTCACTCGGTGTCATTTGCTTGTTCTTATGTACAACAAGCTTTCCCCTTCTCCTTCGTAGCTGACAAACACATATACCATATATATATATATACTTATGGAAAAAAGATAATGGTAGTTTGGTGGGTTTAAAATTACCAGCTCAGTAGCAGTGATGAATGAAGCATCTTGATGAGCTTCCCTTCCAACTATAACCTCACCAGTGTTAGCACCCTACAATGTTAATAACAATGTCTTAATACTTTGCAATAATTATAAGAGGACATTATATATTTGTTACATTTAGGTACAATATTTATTGAGAGTAATTCTTACTCTCATTACTTTCATTGAAGATTGAATTCCTCCAATTGTTTTTGTTGCCTTAGCTGCTTGTGAAGTAGCTACCCCTGGTTTTTGCCTTTTCTGTCTAACTGAACCAATATTGGCATAAATATGTGTTGTAGTTGCCGCATCATCTTGGTTATCATTTGAGATCTACATAACCATAACATTGTATAATACAACATAAACACTAAATAAAGAGGGAAGAAAAGATATTAATGGCATCAAGTATAGAGAACTCATAGGGTTATCCTTTGTGACCAGTTTTGTGGCAAAGCCTGCACTTAAATATCCTTCCATGCCTAGAAATCTTTGATTTGTTGCCATTTTTTCCTTCAAGTGGTTCCCTCCTCCTTTTCTTTACAGGTCTACCAAGCAGTTTCTTTACCATAGGTGGTAACATAGCTCCTTCATTACTTACTGGCCAGAATTCCCTACCTTTTATTAGGTTCACAGTGACACCATATGCTTTCAAGTATGTCTCCCTTTTGAGCCAATCCGACACATACTCAAGTGGATCTTCCCTATTAAATGAAATAGCATCCATAGCATGTTCACATGGGATTCCACTTTTACCCCATCTTCCACAAGAACAATCTTGACCTGGTAGCACAACTACATACCCTTCCCTAACATGTTGCATCAAATCATCCCGAAAGACTTCATGGCTTGATCCACCATTCCACACCACATGCCACTTCAAACTTCTTTTCTTTTCCTTCTCAATCCTAGCAACAACATTAGGGCCACAACCATTCTTCCATTTCATAGCATATTCTTTTTTGACAACCATCCTAGTCATTATATACTGCCTAATATCTTCAAGCATTGTGATTATTGGTTTGCTTCTAGACTCTAGGATTCCTTCATTAAAAGTTTCACACATGTTATTATCAATGACATCACATTTAACTATGTCATTAAAAAATGCTAAGCACCAACCTGAAATAGGCCATCTTTCCAATAATTCTTCCACTTGCATTCACACCTCCTTTTAAGCTCTTCATCCTATCTAATTGTTTCTTCACTTCGGCTGATTTGCAAATCTTGCAACATTCCAAAACTGAATTTGAAGATCTTTTCCAGGATGAAGTTTTCCCCATCTTGCGTAGATGTGTCTAGAGCACATCCTATGTTCACTTTGTGGGAGCAAGGCATTAACTACATGTTGCAGACCCTGCAACAAACATGATACTAAAATTAGAATGAAATTTTGGTCAAAGAAAAAAATTAAGGGTTTTTTTTACGCACCTTCTGCATGTCACTAACAATTATTCATCCAAACCCATCCTCTATAAGAAAATCAGCCTTAAGAAGCTCAAGAAACCATAACCAGCTTTCAGATGTCTCCTTTTCTACAACAGCATATGCTAGAGGGTACATTTGATTATTACCATCTCTTCCTATTGCAGTCAGCAATTGCCCTTTCATTGAACCCTTTAAAAGCACTCGTCAATGCCAATTACTCTCCTACAACCATTGAGGAACCCTTCCCTGACTGCTGCTATACATCCTCTTAAATATAGGTACACACTCTGGTTTCTTCCTTTCAGCTACAATATAAACACTGCTGCGATGATTTGTTGATTTTAGCTCCAAAGCATAATTGTTTAGCACCTTAAAATCCTCCTTAAATTGGTCTTCAATCTTCTTAACTACCAAGCTCCTAGCATTTGTACATACCTTGTCAGTTATAAACACTCCAAGTTTCTTCCTCACCATTGCTTTCAAATGCTTAGGCTTGATAGAAGACAAAGAACTTATTATTTCAGCAAGCATGCTAGCAACAACATGGGTTGTCACCCTTTTATTCTTTGTTGCACCAAGGAGACACGAGTGTTCTGGTTGGTAGTTTTCATAACAAAACTTTTCTTTCCACTACACAAAGAGCACAAAATGAGCCATTTGCAACCTTTTGCTGAGCATGTAGCCCTTACCCTTACTGCATCATTTTTTATGTACTTGAACTCAAATCCTTTTCTTGTTGAGAATTGTACAAGCTCTTTCTTAAATAGTGCAAGGTCTGCAAACCTAAGGTCTATGAAGAAATCCTCCATTGGGTTGTTAGGGTCATAGTTCCTCCTACTGGACTTGTGCCTATGTGCATCATCAGCATCTGAATCCCCGCTTGTATCATCACAGCTCCCAGGATCTGAAGAGTCAATGTATTCACTGTCATACCCAACTACTTTCCCAATTTCAATGCTAGGTCCTGAAATATCACAAGCAGGGGTATTTGCATTAATTTTGTTTCCATCTGTTCCAGCACCATCATTAGCATTTTCCTTCAATCTCTTCTTCAACTCAACATATTTACTTAATTTATCCCTAGCTGCGTCTCTTTCATTGTCATCATCAGAATTATAGTCTATGAACGGGACATCTATCAACATTTCCTCATCATCGTTACTGAACTCACTATTGTTGTCACACTTTTCAGCCAACTCTACATTATCCCCAAATGCTGCTTCATCTAAAATTTCATCACCCAAACCCATATCAGCATTAGTTGTTGTTTCATCCATATTAGCATTTGTTGTGGTACCCTGTCTTTCAACACTTGTTTCATCAACCTTAGTTAATTCACCCTCATTTAAGTCCACAATGTGTCTTCTTCTTTCATCTGTATAGAAATCCTCATGATCTGAGTCAGATAGGAGTGCTTGTGGCACGGCCAAGTTATGCATAACACCTGACATTTGCACATAAATGCCCACAACCCATCTTTCCTTAATTTCTCTGCTACATCTACAATAGCCTCATCGTTAGTAATAATTTTTAAAGTGCCATTTTCAGCCATATAAGACAATTCCACTGTTTTCTTGATGTCATAACCTAGGTCCTTTACATCTGATAGCAAATCCCAATAACAAAACCGATCTGGTTCAACTACAAATTCAGTGATTGACCCATTGTTATAGCTAACTCCTCCTTCCTTTGCTAACTCCCCTCCATGATGGTACTTAATGATGTGAAGTTCCAAAGAAGCCATGGTATGTTGCCTATAAATAGAAATTTCCCTACTCACTTAATAAAGAATCTTGAATAATGTCATTTTAAGTAATAAATAACGATGATGAAAAGCAAATTTGATTATTGCTTCCTACGCTATTGTTCCCCTACTTTAATAATGAAGATGAAAAGAAAATATAGTCCATGATATAAATTACCAATGATACAAAATTTGAATGTTATATGCTTGCACTGCGGTAAAAGCATAACCCATTAGCTCCAAGATTCAGAAGGATAACAGCCTAGTCATAGCTCAAAAAACCATAGTATTAAAATGATGGTATACTAATTTCAAAATGATATAGCAAACCATTGTTTTTTAAATCAAACTATGTTTGGACTCAAGATAATTTCCCTATAAATATAGTAGTTTTTTTTTTATCGTTATCAAACTTAAGATCATTCTCTCTTAATATGTCACATATGAATGTATATTGCTCTTGAAAACTCATTTGAGTGCCCCACTATAGAGATCTATTAATATAAGCTAAAGAAGAAAATGCAATTCATATAAGGCATTCCATATGTCTGAACAACAATGATGTGCTGCTTAATCATACTAGTATGCAAGCATGTACATGTATGTATATTTTTCTCTCCATCCCACTACTTAACGACAAATAGATTAGTGATCGCCTAAGAAATACATGTATGTAAAACTCCTTGTAAATCACCATTACTTTAAAAAAATTATGTGACGTTAAACAATGCCCAATGTATTTGTGCAGGTGATAAATTATTAATCAAGAGCAATGATCTCCAAATTACTCCCTTAATGTGTTAATGTTGCCCTATTAGTCCCTTCTATGACTCAGACATCTGTAGACAAATTTGGGACTCAAATGTGGTCCCCAACAATCATTGAGATTTTCATTGTAGACACCTACCAAATATAAAGAACATACAATTTATAGAAGAATTGAAGAGCAATTTTAAACACGAATGAAAATAAAACTTGCAAAACTAAAACATAACTCTTTAAAGATAAAAAAGAAAAAAACCTTCACTCCAAAGGGATGACTAGACAAATGACTTGATATTTGGAATGAGAAGTGCACTTCGAAGTTGTATGAGTGTCGTGAGCAAATAAGCGGGCCAGGGAAAGGGGAATTAATGGTGGCATGGGGGAGAATGAGAAGATGTGGCTGGGATTGGGTGGAATTGTGTGCAATTGGGGTGGAAGAGGAGGAGAAGAGCAAAGAGGTTGCCGTTGGTCGGAGAAGGATGGCGTTGGTCGGAGAAGGATGGCCGCTGGAGGGAAGAAAGGGGATAGTTTTAGTTTTCGGTTTCGGATCTTTTACTTTCACACCCGGATCCGAATTGACATGGCTTGTGATGTGTGATATTATAGTTTTTTTTTTTATAGTTTAATCCACGTAATCATAATCAGACGGCGAAATTGACGATATTTTAATGGAGGGCCTCGATTTGTCCAATCTAAATAATAGAGGGACGAAATTGGTTATTTTTATAATAGAAGGAATAAAAGGGCGTGGTGACCATAATAAAGGGACCACATGAGGGATTTTACCGATATCTTTATGCTTTAAAAAGGAGGTAGGAAACAAATATATATAGTGATAGTTTTATTGTCGGTGGTTTTGAGTAAGTATCATTTTTTTAAAGGTCATTCAAGATTTTATTAAAAAAGAAATATGGTTACTTCAGCATCATAGCCTTGCTACTCGAACATTAGCTTAAGGTAAGTGTTTAATACTCTAACAATAATAGCTACATGAAGTTTTTATTTATCAACAATTATTGACAGTAATATTTAAAGTAATTTTTCATATGATAAAGATTTTATGTTTATGGGCAAAACTATTTAAATCTCTTTTTGGTTTACTATAATATGAAAAATCCATGTAACAATGAAATATTTATTTTTGAAGATGTAATGTAAAAAGTACAAAAGGGCAAGGATGTGTATAAAAAATATTACAAATAAATCATGCATATCTATTTTTGATAGTCATGTTTTGAGTTTTTTTAGGTTTAAATCTATATTTGGTCCCTCTAGTTAGGTTCGGGTGCCTTTTTAGTCCCTCTATTTCAATTTGACTGCTAGGAGTCCCTTTATTTTTCAGATTGGGAAATGTTGGTCCCCCTTACGGACGGTGTTAAATTTTCCGTCAAATGCCCCATCTACATGACATATTTTAATATTTAACTATCTTAACCGAACATTATCAGGAGTTAACAATCCATTAAGTTCATAAGTAAATGGTTTAGTTTATCGGGTTTCGGTTGTCAACGGATCCGAATCCGCTAACATAATTCATCTCCTTCTCCACCCGTCTTCCATTCCCATCCACTCCGTTCCCAAGAGATTTTGTTCATAAGTAAATGGATTTATGAATTTATTAATTTTTATTATAGGCAGCATCTCCAAAGAGATGCTTCTCACCGGAGCCTTCATCTTCTGCTCTTAGCTGCCGCCATTCCCAAACCCTAGAACTCCCATGGCTTGCTTCCAGATCTCTTGATCGGGCATCTCATCTCCGACACTCCTCCGCCTCCGCCCTGCACCTCCTCGGCTGCGGGCTTCTTCGCTTGTCCTTCATTCTCCGCTTCAGGATTCTGATGGTGAATCGAATGGTACTGGGTTTTTATTTGCTTTTGAGATGTTTGATTTGTTATTTGATTTTTTTTGGTTGGTTGTAAGGGAGGAGAGGCCGGAATCGCTGTTCATGAAGGAGTTGAAGCGAAGAGGGATGACACTGAAGTCGTTGTTGGAGGAACTGGAGGCGGAGGTGGAGGAAGAGGGTGGTATTGGGGAGCGTGGCCGTGCGAAGAGGCGGAATGGTGTGGCAAAAGCTAATTTTAGCAAGGCGGTGTTGAATCATAGGGAGAAGTCCATGGCGCCGAACAACGAGCGACTCGAGGTCTGTTTTCTGTTGGATGGGAATGGTAGACGGGTGGAGAAGGAGATGAATTATGTTAGCGGATTCGAATCCGTTAACAACCGAAACCCGATAAACTAAACCATTTACTTATGAACTTAATCGCTTGTTAGCTCCCGATAATGTTCGGTTAAGATAGTTAAATATTAAAATATGCCACGTAGATGGGGCATTTGACGGAAAATTTAACGCCGTCTCGTAAGGGGGACCAACATTTCATAATATGAAAAATAAAGGGACTCCTATGGGTCAAATTGAAATAGAAGGGCTAAAAGGGCACCCGAACCTAACTAGAGAGACCAAATATAGATTTAAACATTTTTTTAAAATAAAAGCAATTATAAATTTTACTATTTTTTATTTATTGTTCCGATCAAACCATATATATATATATATATATATATATATATATATATATATAGAGAGAGAGAGAGAGAGAGAGAGAGAGAGAGAGAGAGAGAGTTAATGAGTTCTTTGTCACATGTCAATCAATGAAAAATGTTGCCTCCAAATTTTATTTAATATATATCATACCAAGTTATTAGAATATAATTTATGCCCTAAATAATGAATTTATGAGATTAATTTGCTAAATAATTGTTAAATAGATTATCTTATTTTAACATTTTGACATCCGTCAATAATTTTAATTTTAATACTGATTTTATTTTAACAGTGAGATTAATATCTTTTTAATATAACTTTTACATATAACAACATTATAGTAAAAGTGTATTTATTATTTAAAAACATAAATTTTACATAGATTATCTTATGTTATAATCTATCAAAGTTCATTTAAGTTAAACTTTATTTAATATAATAGCAAGTTATTGGAGTATAATGTATGCCATATATGATGTATAGTTATGAGCTTAATTTGTTAAATAATTATTTTAATAGATTTTTTTTAACTTTTTGACATATGAAAATAATTTTTATTTTAATTCTGATTTAATTTAAATAGTGAGATAAATATTTTTAAAAACATAAATTATATATATAATAACATTATAATAATAGAGTATTTATAGTACAATATATTAAAGTGAGTTATCTTATTTTTTAAAAAATAGAGTTTACATAAATTATCTTATCTTATAATCTATTAAAGTTCATTTAAGTTAATATGTAGATGATGTATTTTTCAATTAATTTGTTAAATAACCTCTTTTTTATAGTTTATCCTATGTTAATTTCTATACATTCATAAATAACTTTTTATTCAATGTTGATTTCAATATTTATATTTTTTAAAAATAACTTTTGTAGAAAGAATCCATAAAAATGCTGGATAAGTTTTATTATTATCGCATATTTGTTTACAAATTTATAAAAATCGGTTTTTCACATTGTGTCATAAATACATTACCTTTTGTATCGAGAGGGGACAATCAAGGAAGCTTCAATTGCTAGCCGTTCCATCCGTTTGGCTATCATCTTTTTTCAATTTAGAGTTTCTGATCATTGTTTATGTTAGAAAAATTAGAGAACCTTTACAGAAAATTAAGAAAGAAAGCAAGAAGATAATGCAAATACACAGGATTATAGTTAAAAAATACCATCTTATTCACCATCTATCATGAAAAATAGCAGGGGTACATGTATTTATAGTTAAAAAAACCCTAACTCTATTCCGAACCTAATCCTATTTAGATACAACGGACCTTAAACAATCCTAAATCTATCCAAATCCTAAACTGATTCTAATCCTATTCACACAATGTTATGCACACAAGTGGTGAGGAGAGCGGACCCCAAAAGACCGGCCTGAAAGGGAGGGATGCCCACCACTTATATGCACATGGCAACCCTCTCAAGTATCCGATGTGGGACTAATTCTGAGTCCGTTACATGACCTACCCGATCGGGAGGCCAACGCCCTCGTTGGCCCGACTCTGGGGCCCTAGCGCACAGCCAGCCAACCCGCTCGGCGCCCGACGCGGACGTGACCCACCCCGATTTTATCTAGGCCCCATGCCGTTACCTCATGCATAGGCCAGAGGACCCTAGCGCGAAGCCAGCCAGTCCTCCCCTGGGCCCCAGCCCAGGCCCCACACCGGCTCTCAATGAAAGCACCATTTGTTATGCACACAAGTGGTGAGGAGAGCGAACCCCAAAAGACCGGCCTGAAAAGGAAGGATGCCCACCACTTATATGCACATGGCAACCCTCTCAAGTATCCGATGTGGGACTAATTCTGAATCCGTTACACACAAACTCTGTCTAAATTCAAATTACAAGATGCTAATCCTATCCGGATACAAGACTACTCATGTACCATACGGTGGGGCTATTTGAATTGGTTGCACAAGCAAGGTGCAAGAAATTGTAGAGAAATTAACTCCAATTTTTCCGGAAGTTCTTGAATCACGACTTCACCTACAAGTTAGATCATCTGTAAGTTTATAGTAATTCCGTTTTATCTTTGACATTTGTGGGGTTATTTTAATTCAAAAATCATGGTATATAGCAAGCATATCTTGATCTTGATTGTGTAGCTATTCCAATGTATAGCTATCATCACTTTCATTGGTAATAATCCATGTGAAACCAAAATGTATATGACAACCATTTGGGAGGCAATTCAGGAAAATTCAATTCAAATTCTAATGTAAGTATCCACATTCTCTGATTTAATTCAAACTCTCATTTGGTTTGCATTATTCTCCTTATTTCTATCTCTGAACATCTTTTGTGTTTTTAATGATTAATGTGTATTTGATTACAGTCAAATTTTATCAAGTGTTTTCTTAGGCCTGGTTTCCGCAATCACATCCAGGTTCTTAGTCTAATATTATCATTTATATATTTGAGACTAATGTCTAGAATTAATTAGGTCATTGTGACATTATATTTTTTTTGTTTTACAGAGCAGTGAGTTCCTTCAAGATCTTTTCGGTTTATCAGCAGAGGATGGTCATCAATATTGGGATGAAAAGGTAGAACACCAATAGAAAATTGAACTAAAAATTCGGAGTAAGGCTCTGTTTAGGTACCACTAAATTCCATAGGAATGGTGGTAATTCCTATAGAATAAAATATTATTTAGGAAATTATAATAAAGGTTGTTTAGACAATTTTTTTTTATAATATAAAATTACTATAGAATCATATAATTCCATAGTAATTTTATAAAGAGGTGGGAGCCAAAATTTTTTTCTCTTTGTTTTTTATGCTAATGGACACTGCGGTCAAGCGTTTGGGGTAGGACTTCAAAATTAAATTCTTATAGAAAAATTTTCCTGTGCATATCCAAACACTATTATGCATCCAAACAGATCCTAAATGTCAAACTAATGAGGCCGTTTTTTTTTTTCACCATGAAGATGGCAGATTATACATCTCACAAGGAAAGAATGCAATTGGGAAACAAGCAGAGCAAATTGGTTGAGGTAGCTTCTTGTTTCAGAATTCTTTTTCTTTTGAATACCTGACATGATGCTCTGTTCTCTCACAAGTACTTATAAATATGACAGCATTTACAGGAACAACATTTTGTTTTTGGCCCGGAGGAAGGATTCACTTGACTATTTATACAGTTTTATCTTTCATTTTTGTGTGTATATATATGCATGTGTATGTGTATATACATACATCAATTTTTATTTTGTATTACTATAATTTTCTTATGCATTTTTAATTTTATTCTGAAAATAAAATATTTGAAATACTATTTACATCAATGCACGTAAAAAAGTGCCTATGTTTACACAACCATGGAATATGTGCTCAAATATTTTTGCACATTCATGGGATGCAAATGTGCACATGCATATATTAAATTTCCATTGAGGTGTTTATGTAAATATGGAAAAATTCTGAAAACAAAAGGAAAGTTATGGTTATATTTATGAAGAAAGAAATAAAAAAAAAAGTTGAGGGTTGGTGACATGCATGACTACATGTTCACGTATTATTTTCATTCACCAGATAAACCTTTAAATCAAAGAATACTAACAAAAAATATTTGATAAGCTTTTGGGTATATATTATTTAAATATGATATTTTATATTTAATTAGTTTGCTCATGCGGTTTATCAACAATGGTCATCCACATTGTTCGGCAGAGAGAAGCATTGTTTGCATGACCAAGCAAATAAATGTATCTGAATATTTTCACAAGCTAGCATTATATGTGAGACAAAAGCAAATCAATTGTTCTAACATTTTAGCAGCTCATTAAGTTTGAAAAGATTTATAAACATAATAAAAATATATTTTTCAATTTTATATCTTTATTTTTTGAGATATTAGGGTGAACCAAATAGTAATATATAAAAAAAATTAAATATAAAAATTTGGTTGGATGGAAGAAAATGTTTTCTTTTCAAGCGATGTAAAATATATAAATTGTGACTGTAATTATAAGTTGGAGACATTCAAGCTGATTATTCTATTGTAGCATTACAATCATTACACGCCCGTGCTTCCACCCGTAATCTGCACGGTGTGCCTTCTCAGAAGACTAATTTACTCTAAGTCCCGAAATCTGCACGGTTGAAAGCATAGGTGTGCTTCCTAACCGTGCTTGCCCTGAAAAGTGCATTTTTAGCTCTGTTTTGAGCTGAAATTGATCCAAACTCTTTTTTTTATTTCCAAGACCTGATTGCTTTCACAATTAAGCACACATATCTAAAGTAACACTGATTTATCATAAATATATGCGAAAAGACAAGCAATTCATGCAATACGGTATGATAAACATCTATACAAAAATGCACTCATCAAATACCCCCACACTTGAACTCTTGCTTGTCCTCATGCAAAACACTTGAAACCAAAGAAAAAGAAGATGAGTGCATGACCTCTGATCTCATAAATGAAAGGGCATTCACAGGCAAATGAGAGGAACTAGAAATTAGTGTGATCGACCGATCCCGAATAATAAAATAGTAATCACCCGTGTTCGGAAATCCCTGTACGTGTGTGAATTTACCCTAGATATATGGCCCATGTACCCTTAGGAAGCACTAAGCTTAAACAACCTTATATCCTTTAAAACTCATTAGGTAGTAGCTTCATACACCCTAAAGGTAGCCATTTCTTTTGGTAGGTCATCAAGTGAACATTGGTAGTGCCCAAGATCCAACTACTCAAGATCACGCTTCTAAGGAGATAGCTCTTTCTACCATTTTTTAACACAACTATCTACAAAACATCAGTAGGTCATTCTTACGAATCCGACGTTCCAAAGCTAACAATAACACAAACAAACTAGCTCAAACCTTTTTATTTTTCAACAAAAGGGAAAACTTGGTTTACAAGTTAAAATCCTTCCTGGGGTACAAGTAAAGCCACAGCTAGGGAAGAGTGCAAGAAGACGAAGTCTCCGCGACACTAGTGAAACTAGTAATTAAACTCAACAAAATAGACACTAACTCTAGTGGCACCCTTAGCCCCATGAATCCCTAAACAATGAATCATATATCGTCCTAAGTCATGCATCATCATAATAAGCATAATGATAACGCTCCCCCATACTTGAACATTACATTGTCCTCAATGTAATCATTGCAGGCATAAACAAATGACAAAGAAGACAATTGAATAAAAATCGAGAAAATTTATTAGGGACTTCTCTTAACATGGAGAGTGATGATGCCACTCTCAACATGAACAAGGCACACATTGCGAATTTAGCATACATCCTCGCGGAATCGGCACTGGCTAGCTCATCCCCATTCTGAGTGCCTCCCTCCCTCTCCAAGTCATCCCCATCCTCTCGATTCAAAGCCATCAGACTCCTCTGACTCTATATCAGCAGTATCGATCCCCACGTGACTTGGTGCAGGGGTTGGAAAGAGCGATTGTGGTGAGAGTTGCACGACGATGTGGTCAGCGATCCTCATAATGCTCTTGCTCAACCAACGCCGATAGAGTGGTGAACTCATCGGTGGTGATGCGTGGTAGGCAAAGAGTCGAGTCAGTGGTGTAGAGAGAGAGAGAGAGAGAGAGAGAGAGAGAGAGAGAGAGAGAGCGAGAGCGAGAGCGAGAAGCTAGAGGAGATGGAGGAGAAGCTGGCATGGCGGAGGAAGTAGCAGATTCAGTAGCACCTATGAGCAGGTATTGGGTCCCACTCACCGTCCTCATGGACTGCACTATCCTCATAGCCCGAAAAATATCGATGGTCATCGGGCGTTGCCACCCTCGATCCTCATACCGCTGATCCCCTCTTGCAGGCCCATCCCCCGGATGAGCTGGGTGATGTAGGGACCAGAAAATACGACTCCAATCCTGAGATTAGTCCCTGATGATGGAAAGCAAGGGTGACCTCATATCTGAGGTGGAAGTGGAAGCCATTGATCATGCTGAGTAGGTAGTCGAAATCTCATCGCCTAACTACTCTTGTGTTGTCTCCCCTCTTTATCAAAGTGTGACCGAGGTGATGATGGATGTTCCAAAGGACAGAGAGCAAATGTTGGTGGCCTTCAAACATCGAGGTCATACCCGCCGGATGTGCCGAGACGGCTCCAACAAGACTCCCGAAACTTTCCGGACCAAAGATTCTATCGGTAGTGCATCATAAGCCGAGTCCTAGTAAACCCCTCATCATAGAGGCCCAACCCGACAGAGAACTCGGTTGGCTCACACACTAGGCGTGTTCATTTAGGCGTAAGTGGGAGGAAGTCAGGAAACGGGGGAAGTGGCACTTCCTTGAAATGCCTTGAAGTGGTGAAAGTGATATGACTTCCTCCACTTCTTGTGTTCATTTTCCAGGAAGTGTTTCTTTCATGAAGTGTTCATTTTTCCACTTATGGTGTTCATTTTGGTATAAGTGGTGTAACTTCTGAAGGGTCTTTGGAAGTGGAGGAAGTGAGCTTTATAAAAAACTCACTTCCCCCACTTCGGTGAAAAAAATACCGAAGTGGGTTTTAACTAAAACCCACTTCAGTCTGAAGTGTGGGAAGTGACCACTTCCCCTCTTCAGAGGAAAAGAACATCAGAAGTGGAGAAAGTCACCCACTTCCCTTCACTTCCGCCCACTTACGCCCAAATGAACACGCCCTATGTGCTCCTAAACACCTAGAACCGAATGGTGCTCGCCCTATGGAAACCGTGTATCCCCCCGCTCCAACTCTAACATCGCCGGAACCTCTATCGTCAGCTCCCTATAAGTGGTGTCGGTGATGGAGAAGAGCTGGTGCCATACCCCAACACTCAGGAAGCGCTGAACCTCCTCAGCAAATCCCATCTCATGTACGACCTCCCAATCGATCTCTTGGAACTCGTAGATGCGTCTAGTAATCAGGTGGTTGTACCACACCTGGTGTGCTGGTACACCGAACTCGGGCCAGATTGGGGTAGCCCTCGAGCTGCTCTCTCTCGTGGCTCACTTGGAAGCGGGCCCAGATGATGGTGACTTATGCCTCGACATAATATCCCGCATGAAAATTAGTACACAAATCAAAACAAGAATTTTTAAACTAATAATGGGTGTGCTCAACAAACAACATGGCGTGCTTAGCAGTTAAGAGCACGGGGTGTGCTTCACTGGAAGCAAGCTAGGTCAAACAAGAGCACGGCCATGCTTCCATGGAAGCACGCCAGTGCTTGATCATCTTCTGAAATGAGAAAATATACATGAATGCATGGTTTCTAGTCCTAAATCCATGAAACGAGTATTGAAAAGTAAGTAAAACATGCATGGATCATTTACAAGAGATTTAAACCACAAAAAGGGATCATATTCAAGGAAGCGATCGTACCTTTGCTCGAAGAAGAAGAAGAAGAAGAAGATAAAACAGGTGAGTGCTATAGATCCACAAATCTGAGAGTAGAATGCCCAAAAGCCAGGCAAGAAAACCACAAAACGAGCAAAAACGAGGGGAAGAAGCTTTGGGGAGAAAAAGAAACAAGATGGGGCATGCCAGAGGGCGGCTTTAAAAAGAAAAAATGGAAGAAGAATAGTGGTGCATGAGTAAGCCCATGAAACACAGTCGTGCTTGGTGACCGTGCTTTGCCCTAAATTAGGATAAGTGCCATGGAAGAGCACAGCTCACGGCCGTGTACTACACTGGAAAACCCTCACAGTTGTAAAAATGAGAGCACGATCCTGCTAGGAGCAGCAAGTCCGTGCTCTTTGAAGCATGGGCGGAAGCACGAGCAAAAGCACGCCCGTGCTTCACCCTTTTTCCAATTATTCTCCAAGTCCTGAGAAATGCACAGCCATAAGCATGGTCGTGCTTCACTTGAAACCTTCAGGGGAGCTACAAAGGCTCAACAAAATTATTCGAAACAAATTGAAACTTTGTGTGCAAAGTCTTGGCAACAATTGTACAACAAAAGAAGAAAGAAAATTGCCAAAACAACAAGGTTTCTTGGGTCGAAAAAAAACACTCAAAAGCCAAAAATCAAACACAAGAACACAAAACACAACAAAGTAGGAAAAATGAGTAAAACACCCATGAAACCACTTGTGTTGCCTCCCAAGAAGCGCTTGTTTAACATGACAAGAGTGATGTACCTTTTTTCTCTAATCTAAGGGGGGTCATGAGATTGATTCCACTCAAAATGTCTTGCAACATGAGAAAATGAGTAAGGAGACAATGTGTCAATCACGCAAATCTCACCTTCACTCAATTTCGTAGGGTATGTGTAAGCCTTGGGGGTGGTGGATGGACTACTCTACTTCTTAGCAAAAACGTTTTTCCACCGATTTGGATGTCGAGTAGTTTTCTGATCACTCGCTTCTAGGTCCTTCACCTGTTCAACCTTAGGGTTGTGATGGTGGTTCCCCTCCTCCATTTCATGAGGTGGTTCCTTTTCATCAAGGAACTCAAGCTTGGATAGCTTATCCTTCATCCATGTGTCCTGCACGAAATCATCAACATAATCATCAATCACATCCAATGCATACCACGTATCATTGAACTTCATAGAGTTGCGTATAGCATCCCGTAATTTAAACACTATTTCCTCATCGCCAACTCTCAAAACCATTCGACCATCTTTGATATCAATTAAAGCTTGCGAAGTTGCCAAAAATGGTTACCGATTGTGATCCCACAATTGTATGGGGTCGTTAAATAATACTCGTCCGCAACATAGGGGTTGTATTCCTCGGGCCAAGGATCTACCCTTACATTCTCTTTACTTATTGTCTAAACAATCAACTCAGTTCATGTGCTACAAACTAAGGAAGAGTCTTAATTGGAGCTATATGGAATGTCTAGGCTACGAGAAAATCAAATGAAAATCACAAAGGAGAAAATTGTCACGGACGAGGATCCCCTTGGGACTACTAAACCTAGAAGGATGCTAGGGTTAAGGTCGCAACTATGCTTTGGGTCAAAAGATCCCTAAAGTAGGTTAATCCCGAATCCTTCAAGAATTAACCCCTAATCTCATATGAGTATTGACGGGAATCTCTCCCGGCCAACTCCCCTAATTATTGCACTATGCTTAGGAAAATCTTTAATTAGGGTCAAACACATTGTCTAGGTTTGAACCAAATGGTTGGAGGGGTGCCAAACACCCGAATCTCTCGCCGTATTAGCACATGTACCCTTTTCAAACTATGCGAGTCTAATACAAGAGCGCATCCCGTACTTCCAAGTACAGCCTAGAAATTGAACCACAGAGTTCTCATGCAATCCAAAGCAATCAATCACATATAGAATGAACCACAAACTATACAAATTGTATTAAAAATAAATTAAATCATCCAAACAAGCTAGTTCATCCCAAGGTTCACCGGCATCCAAAGGACCTTGTAGTTTAGTTGTCCATAACAACAAGGAACAAGAAATAACTCATGCAAACAACTAAAATATTCATGAAAAAACTCTCTCAAGTATTGATGATGAAATGGTGAGCCGGATCGCCGTAGAGCTTCCACCGACGCCGCAATAAGGGCGGTTTCCCTCTTCATTTCCAAGCTTTCCTAAGTGAGATTGGTGAAGGATCTTGCCAAATCTTGCCTCTCCACTTGATTTCCACTCTCCAAATGCTAAGAAATGGGCTTCTTCTTCCCCGATTTGCTTTCTTCCCCTAGAGCTCCAAGAAAACCTCCAAAAGTCCTCTTTCATTTTGCCCTAATGCCCCCGAAAGAGATGTTTCTTTTTTTATGAGCGTCTATGAAGGGGGAAAAGATGCCCAACGGCCTTTTCACAAAAACATTATCCCAGGTGCTACAATGCCTACTATAGTAACCCTACTACAGTAATGAAAGCTCTGAAACGGTGTTTTTTATGCGTATTTTTTTCTAAATGCATTCATGAGCTCACATTGGCTTCTTCAAGGCATGCAACACAAATAAAATTAATTTAAACATAAAACGGTCATCAGCTTATACAAATACATGCAAAATAATACAAGAAGAATACATATCGTATATATATTTAGGCACTTATCACACATCCCCACACCTAAGCGTTTGCTTGTCCTCAAGCAAATAGAATATGAAGAACAAGGGAAAGATGATAAGTGGCTAAATGTAACCTCAAGCTCAAAGAGAAAAAATTCCACATGCATGAAGTAAAAGAAAATCAAGATGTTGAGTTGTATGAAAAGAAATCTTGTAACGATAAGAAATCTTGTAACGATAGTCCTGTTATATCTAAAGTGCTCCCCTGAGTGTGTACGAACTTCCTACCTCACTCTCTTTACCTTAGATCAACCTAGGGTTTCCATATACCCCACACACAATGATGACCGATCTTAGAAATGCTAAGAACACCCTCAATAATCGGCTAAGACCCTTTGAATTCCTAAGTAGAGCTCTAGTCTCATTCTGGGATTACTAGACCAGTCAAGGAGATCAATAGTTTTTTTTTTACTGATGTAGACTGTATAATATCTTTAAGCAGAGTGCACATGCTGTTTAAGCACTTGAGCACTCACCTACTTAATTTATTATATATCTACATAAACGCATTCATGCTTCACTAGCTGTTAGCTTAAGGTGCACTCTGGTTATGAGCTAGTATTTTGAGCTACTTAGCCAATGTGAGTAGTAGAATACTGTCTTTGACTTATTTCTATTTACAGCCTATCTCATGTCTTCTGGTTAGTCTACATGTTAAGATATTACTAAAACTATAGCTCACAAGAATCAAAAGTTCTTAAATGATCACTGAAGAATAGTACTTAAGAGTCTAAGACCAGTACCATAGTGATGGGTTGGTCGAAGTGTGCGAGGTGAAAGTTCAATAATGAAATGTGTGGGGGTGCACTAGAGATAAAACAAGACTTTCAATCAAGCACATGAATAAATTACAACTCAAATCTATCATTCTTTCAAGCTAGAAAATTCTCACAATTGATCATAGCTATCATAGGTAAACCAAGCATGCAAATGTATGAAATACCCCATCCCCACACCTAGAGTCATGCATTACCCTTAATGTATAAAAATCAACACGTCATGGTGATTAAATGAGATAGATACAAGGGGAGGGTATAAAGAAACTTCCCTATTTTCTTGATGAAGAGTTGTAAGTCTAATAGTGAAAGAGTGGTAAGAGTGAACTTATAGCTTGAAGTAGCTGCAAAGATCCAAAAAGTATATCAAATCTCACCATGTCATAGGTGGGGAGTAAAGGACCAAAAGACAACTAACAAAATAAAACCGCTAAAGAAATACGAGAGTTTAGCAGAGAGTGAATCCTTGCCAACCGCAAAATACAGAACAAAAAGTACAACAACATTGAGAACAAAAGAACCGGAAACCATAAATAAAAATCCCATGCATGTCCATCCCTCAATCTGGATGCTGTCGGTCTGTAGGTTCTTTGGGTGCCATTGATGTTGTGGCGACGGAGGTAGTACCAAAGGACTTGGTTTTCAATAATTCATATCTTGTCTTGTGAGTTGCTTGTATGAAGCGTGGCTCACCAATAGGTGTGTCATTACTCCTTACTCTTTTCGAAGTCACGTGTTTGTCTGGCATGCCTTGAGTTAGGGTTTCAAAGTCTAAGTTGACGGGTTTTGGCAAAAAAAGATGGTAAAACTTTGAATAAACTACAAAATTGAAGTTGCTAGAGGTGAGAGAGGAGTTTATAGAAAGAAAAATGAAGAAAAATGGCGAAAGAAGGAGGGAGAATGGAGGAGAAATGAGAGAGAAGTGAGAAGAAATAGTTGAGGAAGGAGGGAGAAGGCAGCCACCAAGCCTTGTGGGTGCCCATGAGGGCGCATGGTGCCCGCAAGGCGCCCGGGCTTCCATGCGTCCTAAAGTGGCTAAGCCTCACGGGCTGTCTTACGGGCGCATGGGTGCCAAAGAAGATGCCAATACCATCTCTAGGCCGTGAGGCCGTAAGCCTCATAGCCTACCTTGTGGGTGCCTCGCCTTCGCCGGGCCGCCTTACTGTGCACTCGCAAAGTACCCAAGCCATTTCCAAGCCGTGAGGTTGTAAGCCTCGGGCCTCGCCTTGCAAGGCTCCTAGAACGCTTCACCATGCTAAGTGCGGGCATATAGAAGCCCGTAAGAACCTAGAAATTCAAAATTTCGGCATGGTTTCACTTGCAACTTCAAGAAAAACTTATATACAACATCAAATCTCAGAACCATGCAATAAAACATACTTGAACTACATTGAATAAATGAACCAACACTAGAAATTTAAGACAAGCATGGCTTACTGAAGCAAACTCAAATACGAATCCAAACTCACAAACACAACACATCACACAAAACAAACAAATAGAGTATGGAAAAATTAAATTTGAAGAATTTAAAACTTGGGTTGCCTCCCAAGAAGCGCTTGTTTAACATCATTAGCTCGACGTATCTTCAACATATCTCAGGGTGGGTCAAATGGAGGAGACTTACCTCCAGTTTTCTGAGAAGTGTCCCAATAAAAATATGGCTTCAACTGATGGCCATTCACCTTGAATTTCCCTCTATCTGGATGTGTTATCTTAACAGCGCCATGTGGGAATACTTGTCAGACCGTGAATTGTCTGGACCATTGTGACTTCAACTTTCCCATAAAGAGTTTCAATCTAGAGTTGAAGAGTAATACCTGATCTCCTCTTTGAAGTGCTTACCCTGTTTAATATGCAGGTCATGGTACTGGTTCGTTCTTTCTTTGTAGAGCATAGAACTTCATAAGCCATGGTGTTCCATTCATCCAATTCATTTTATTGAAACTTTCTCTTATGGTCTGTCAAGTGAGGATCAAAATTGAGATTCTTAATGGCCGACTATGCTCAGTGTTCAAACTCAGCAAGTAGATGACATGCTTTTTCGTAGACGATACAGCGTTATCCCAATGGGTGTTTTGTAAGTTGTTCTATACACCCAGAGTGCGTCATCTAATGATTTGGTCAATCCTTCTTGTGATGAGCCACTATTTTTTTTTTCAAGATGTGCTTCAACTCCCTATTTGAGACCTCGACCTGGCCATTCGTCTGAGGATGATATGGTGTTGTAGTTCTATAAGAGACCCCATAGCGTTTTAAAATCTTCTCAAATTGGGAATTGCATAAATAAGTGCCTCTGTCACTTATAATCGCCCTTGGTGTGCCAAATCTAGAGAACAACCTTTTTAGAAAGTTCACTACTACCCTTGCATCACTTGTAGGCAATGCTTGTGTTTCCATCCATTTGGATACATAATCAACTACCACCATAATAAATTTATGACTACGTGAGCCGGTAAATGGGCCCATAAAATTGACCCCCCTCCCCCAACATACATCAAACACTCGCACACTTGGTTCTAGTTTTGAGGTATCTCTTCCCTTTAAGAGATATTACCCGCCTTTTGACATCTATCACAATGTTGCACGAATTTTTGTCTCAAAACATTGAGGGCCGATAGAAGCCTCGAGTCCAAAGAATTGCCCGATTGTTCGATTTGCATTGTAATGATCTCTCGGTAGGGCCTCCATCACAACGTTTCAAGATGTCCCGCCCTTCCGATTGGGAAACACATCTTCTCACCACTTGATCGAAGCAAATTCCGAACAGTAAGGGTCCTCCCAAAGATAATATTTCAAGTCGAGAAGAACTTCTTCCGTTGATTTGTGAGCCGGGTAGGATGGGTCCCCGCAACCAAATAATTTGTCAAGTCGAAGAAACCACGAAGTCTCCTCTTCCTTCACCACTTGAATGCTATGGAGGTGCTCATCGGGGAATGTGTCATTGTCATTTATTTCCCTTTTTCCCGAGACGTTCACGTGTGGATTATCAAAACGGGATTGGGGTGGGGGGGGCTTATCTTTTATTTCCAAATCAAATTCTTGGAGAGAAAGAACCCATCGGATTAATCGGGGCTTGGCATCCGATTTGCTCGGTGAGTATCTTAGTGCGTAATGATCGCATACACAATCACCTTTGAAAGTACCAAGTATGACCGGGAATTTGTCAAATGCAAAAACAACCGCAAGTAATTCCTTTTCAGTAGTGGTATAATTTTCCTTGGCATCGGCTAATATTTTGCTCGTGTAATAGATAGAATGAAAATGATTTTTCCATTGCTGCCCAAGTGCTGCCCCGACCGCATAATCGCTTGTATCACACATTAATTCAAAAGACAAATTCCAATCCGGAGAAACTATGATTGGTGCTTCCACGAGTTTTTCCTTGAGGGTGAGAAAAGCAGTCATGAAATCTTCATTGAATTCAAAGGGGACATCATTTTCAAGTAGCCTCGTCAACGATTGGACAATCGATGAAAAATTCTTCACGAATCTCTTGTAGAATCCAAACGTGTCCCCCGAAGCTTCGATAGCTTTTACCGAAGTCGGAGGAGACAGCTTTTTTGATAGTGGAGACCTTAGCCTTGTCTACCTCGATTCCCTTATGCGAAATCTTGTGCCCAAGCACTATGCCCTCTTTAACCATAAAATGATATTTTTCCCAACTCCGGATCAAGTTGGTCTCTTCGCACTCGGCTAAAACTCGTTCCAAATTTCTTAGGCATAATTCAAAAGTGTCACCGAAGACTAGGATATCATCTATAAATACCTTTATGATGTCTTCGACCATATCCTCAAAAATTACCATCATACATCTTTAAAAAGTAGCAAGTGCATTACACAACTCAAAAGGCATACGACGGTAAGCAAAGGTGCCATATGGGTAAGTGAAGGTTGTATTCTCTTGACCATCTAGGGCAATGGGAATTTGGAAATAGCTAGAGAGACCATAAAAAAAGCAATAGTACGAATGCCCTGCTAATCCTTCAAACATCTGATCGATGAAAGGTAAAGGAAAGTGATACGCCCCTTTCGTATCCGCAAGTGCACAGGTCGTACAAGTAGTATAATGTACCCAAAGGGATCGGGTAGTCGAATTCTCCCGGGACTCGGTATAACTTTTAATACTCTATCACTGCTTAATATCTAGTCAACCAAATTTGAGATGAAAAGGGACTAAGGCTTAGAAAGAAAATGAGGAGGAAAAGAAAAATAGTGAGGAAAGTCCTAATAAGTTGGTCAATTAGGGATAGGGCCCAGGGTTAATTTCTTGGTATTAATCGCACTCGAATTCTTGCAAGGTTTATCAAGAATGTCTCGGGGTTCTATGTTCTAGAGTCCTTGTTGCCGCTATGAGGGGGATAAGTGATAGGAGGATGAGTGTAACATGCGGTCTCCATTTCTCTAAGAAACAATCATGAAGATAATCGAGCTAGGGGGTTTGACACACGTCAGAGAACACTCAAGCTCCCCAAATCACCCAATAAATCAAGCATACAACACAAGGCCTAACATAAAGATTGAAACTTCATAAATACTACAATAAATGAATTCAAGTATAACCAACTACCAAGTTCATACCCCGGGGCACCTAAAAGGATTAGCCCCTCATGGGTTCCATCAATAAGGCAATGCTAAAGGAAACAAATACAGAAGAAATCGAGAACTCCCTATTTTCTTGCATCCTTGTTGAGATCCGAGGTCCTGATGATGCCGAGAATGCACCCTTCCAATTGGCCTTCGATTCGCTCTTCAATCCTCTCTCGATAATGGTGAGATCTGTACAAGAACTCCCTTCTTTGCCTCGCAGCCGTCCCCACCAAAAAGTCCCTTTAAAATCTAACTTTCGGTGCTTAAAACCGTGCTTCAGTCATGCAAATTGCGGGAAAATAAACGGCTTCAGCGAGTCCCGCATTTATCGCCAGGCCGTGAGGTGTACTGGCCGGAACACGCCCGTGCTTGAGCCGTGCTCGGTTCGCAAGCCCATGCTCCGGGCACTCGACCGTGCTTCCTTGTGCTTGCAATTTCCTCGTGAATGGCACGGTTAAGAGCACCCCGTGCTGAGGCTATGCTTGTCTTGACGAACTTTCTCTTAGGTCCTTTTATCGTAAATTCTTCTCTAAATCACTTCTAATTACTCCAGACCTAAATATCTTCACGATAAACTCGTAATACCTTAAGTAGCACCGAACTAGGAGAATAATAGCAAAAGGACAAGTAAATAGCGGGTATAATGTTTATAAAATATATATATATATATAAAACACTCATCGAAAGTAATCCTTTCGTATGGCATTATTAAGCTTTCTGTAATCTATGTATACCCACCACCCTGTGAAGGTCCTAGTGCGTACAAACTCATTCTTCTTATTAGTGATCATAGTCATTCTTCCCTTCTTCGATACCACCCGTATTAGACACCCACACACTATCAAAGATTGGATAAATAATACCCGCATCAATAAGCTTTATAACTCATTCCGTACTACCTCTTTAAGGTTGGGGTTGAGTCTTCGCCGAGGTATCGCTATCGACTTGTGGTCGTCCTCCATGAGGATTTTATGGGTGCAAAAAAAAGGGACTGATTCCCTTGATGTCAAAAATCTTCTAAGCAATTGCTTTCTTATGCTTCTTTAGGACATTCAAAAGTTTATCCTTCTACTCACTTGTCGTTTGAATCAATGATGATCGGGAGTTTAGATCCCTCCCGCTAAAAATGCATACCCCAGTGTTCGGGTAATGGCTTCAACTCTAACTCTAGTGGTTCTTCTATGGATGACTTTAACCTCCCATATTTTCCTTGATCAATATCCTCAAACCCCTTGTCTTCTTTCTCAAATGATTGGTCATTCTCTCGAACCGTCCTCTATGGCATAAACTTCACACTCGACAAATCTGAATCTCCCCTTGGAGATAATGTCTCCTCACCACTATTTTGTTCCGACATACTAATATGCATTGAATCTATGTCTTCTTCATTACGTTGTGTTATTGTGGGAGAGTCAGGAATAACAATGTCTTGCGGTTCATAAATATTGCCACTAAATTGTTGAATGGATAGATCAGGCTCTCCATGAGTGATTCCTTTATCTGAACTCATAAACTGGTTCAAAATGTCCTGTGTATTCTGCCCCCCAAGATCAATGGTGAGAACTTCATTGAAGCATTGTTCTCTCCAAGAGTCACTATTAAAGGAAGTGTGATTTACTTCCGTTGCTTCGAGTTCATCTGATGACTCAATCGGATAATAGAAGTGTTGATTATGCATAAGATCGCAATCAAACCCGTAATTAGCAGAGTCCATGCTTACAAATAAAAAATTTAAATAAACAAATAATGTAGAAAACATCCAAGAAGTAAAAAAGAGTAGGAAGAAATATTCATAAAAATGAATTAACTAGTATATACAACAATGAACAAAAAAAATAAATATATACACAGTAAAGACAAAGAAAACAAGAAAAACAATTAAAATAAAACGGTTAAATCAATAAGCTACAAGGTTTCTGAGTATTCCTTGTGGTTCCCGTGAAACGGCGCCACCGCAAGTGTAAGAGGTCGTCAAGTAATAGCATGTGCGTGACTAAGAGGTCATATTCCTCTGGGCCAAGAATTTACTCTTACTTTCTCTTCACTTATTGTCTAACCAATCAACTTAATTCAGATGCTACAAACTAAGGAAGAGTCTTAATTGGAGCTATATGGAATGTCTAGGCTACAGGAAAAGCAGGTGAAAATCACAAGGGAGAAGATGGCCAATGAAGCGAATCCCCTTGGGACTACTGAAGCTAAAAGGATGCTAAGGTTAAGGACGCAACTATGATTTGAACTAAGAGATTCCTAAAGTTGGTTAATCCCGAATCCCTCGATGATTAACCCCTAAACCCATACGAGTATTGATCGGAATCACTTTAGGCCAACTCCCCCTATAATTGCACTATGCTTAGGAAAATCTCTAATTAGAGTTAAACACATAGCATAGGTTCGAACCTAATAGTTGGAGGGGTGCCAAATACCCAAATCTCTAGATGTATTGGCATATGTACCCCTTTCAAACTATGCGAGTCTAATATAATGGCGCATCCTGCACTTCCAAGTACAACCTAGAAATTGAACCAAAAAGTTTCATGCAATCCAAGGCAATCAAGCACACATAGAATGAACCATAAACCATACAAATTGCATTAAAAATAAATTAAAACATCCAAACAAGCTAGTTCATCCCAAGGTTCACTGGCATCCAGCTGACCTTGGGGTTTAGTTATCCATAACAACAAGGAAAAAGAAATAACTCATGCAAACAACTAAAACATTCATGATAAAACTCCCTTAAGTGTTGATGATGAAATGGTGAGCTGGATCACGCCGCAATAAGGGTTGCTTCCCTCGTCGTTTCCAAGCTTGCCCAAGTGAGATCTATGAAGGATCTTGCCAAATCTTGCCTCTCAACTTGATTTCCACTCTTGAAATGCTAAGAAATAGGCTCATTCTTCCCCAATTCTCCTTCTTCCCCTAGAGCTCCAAGAAAACCCCCAAAAGTCCTCTTTCATTTTGCCCTAACGCCCTTGTAAGAGATGAGCCACTCAAGCCTTACAAGCGTCCATGCAGGGGGCAAGGATGCCGGTAAGGCTCCCAGCGTTTTCTGCAAAAAAAAATTATCCCGAGTGCTACAGTGCCGGCTACAATAATGAAGCTCTAAAACACCATTTTTTATGTAGATATCTTCTCAAATGCGTTCTTGAGCTCACTTTGGCTTCTTCAAAGCCTGTAACACAAATAAAACTAATTTAAATACAAAACATGCATCAAATTATACAAATGCTTGTAAAATATTACAAGAATAATACATATAAGTGTATACATTTAGGTAGTTATCAATCACCCAAGAATCAAGGGTACATCAGCCTTGTCATCTAAATCCTGGATGACAAAATCTACCAGAAAAAATGAATCTATCCACCTTCACTAGAATATCTTCAATGATGACCATTGGATGGCGAATAGATCGGTTAGCGAGTTGAAGTGTCATCTTCGTCGGTTTAAGCTCACCTAGCCCCATCCTTTGGAAAATTGTGTAGGGCATCAAATTAATGCTTACCCTAAGATCGTCAAGCGTCTTCTCATCTACTACCCCTCCAATTGTGTAAGGGATGATGAATCTCCCTAGGTCTTTTTCTTTCTTAGGGATTTTGTTGGAGATGATCACAAAGCATTTTTCACTCAACGTGACAGTGGCAACCTCTTTCAACTTCTTCTTATTGGTCAACAATTCCTTGAGAAACTTTGCATAGCGAGGCATTTAAGTAAGGGCATCTACAAATGGAGCATTGATATGCAAAGTTTTAAACATCTCAAGGAATTTCTTAAGCTGTTCTTCTTGCTGATCTTTCTTTACCTTAGCAGGATAGGGTAACTTGGGTTGGTACTCAGGTACGCTAAGATTTTCCTTGCTCTGTCCCTTTTTATTGTCCTCAACATCACAATTAAGAGGTTTACCTTCGACTTTGCTCTCTTGATGATCAACAACTCGTTCTCGGTTTCTTGGGCCGTAGAGAAAATTAACTCCTTTCCACTTCTCACCTAAAGTATTTTCAGCCGCTATATGAAAAGGTAGTGTAGTTGATAATGTGTGGAGAGTGTCGACACGTATTGCAATCAAAATGGTAAGGTGGCATGTTAATTTGTGCAATACCTATGATCATAGTGCTCATGAAATATTCTCAACTACCACACTCCTCATGTGCGCTTGTTGATCTTGGGATGGCCCCGAACCGGGATGTCAACCACCTATATTGTAAAATAAATAATAAATAAAAGGAAAATGTAGAGAAATGTTTGATTCAAGATGCATAACATTCAAACTAGTTTGGCATTTAGTTACAAGTAAGTAACTTGTGACATTGGCTTATCTCGCAACCCTTTCATCTATTAATAGAGAATTAGCCTCACTATTCCTCCTCAACATATCAGCCTAATAATGACCACATCACCATATCAACTAGGATGTCATAAAATGATATGCGTGTAGTTAATAAAATACCTCTAAGAAGTGCTCTTCTAGCACTTGAGGGTCAATTGTAGCCATAGGGTCTTGTTCATTATTAGCACCCTACAAAAACACCATTCATTAATATGAATATTACAAGATAAATTAAACAAATAGAAATTTTAAATGCTATTATCACTTACAACACAACTATTTGTTATGGAATATGTTATCTCATATGCATTTTGGTTGCTTCCCTAAGGTTTATTTGCAAATTATGTTTGAGCATATTAAAATAGATAGCACATACATAATTGTAGATGGAAATAATTATAAAAAGATCCTTACCTGCACCCCATGGTATATTTTGTTGTGACCTAAAGTCCCACAAATGCTGTATTGTGTAGTAATACCCTTCCAGCTAACTTTGACATTTGTGAAGCGAGTGTTCTCCTCACTTGCATCTCTCCTCCTAAGCAATAGTTTCCTGCCCCTTTTTCTTATTTGTAGGTTCTAGTGATATCATATGAGGTTAGTCACTCTTAGACCAACAATTGCTATCTTGGATTGTGTTTACAAGGTGACTATATGTTGCAAGAAAGCTTGTTTTTTTTATATCACTCATCTAGAAAGTTTTTAGGTTTGTTTTTATTGTAATAGGGGGCTGAAACGGCATGGTAACATGAAACCTCAGCTAACTGCCACCTCCTACATGTACATGTCTCTCTTTTGTTGTTAACAATGAACTTCTACATGGCCTACCAATTGATATTTATCACCCCCAGACCATGATGTTTTCAACCCCAACTAAGCTTTTTAGCTTCTCCAACTTTTTCAGGATTTTTGGTTAATGTACAATTGTGCATCTTTGCATAGCATCTCTTTTCTTTTAGATTTTAGTCATCAATTGTGTTATAATCATTTCATTCATAGTAATTATGCCATTTGTCCTGACTTGTAGAATCTGGCTATTGAAGTATTCACACAAGTTGTTTAATAGCATATCACACTTAAATTCAGTTCTAAAGTGTGATCTACTGCACTGGTCAAGGCTAGTGTTTAAAAAACAAAACCATGAGTATCCATAGAAATATCCTTTAGGGCATCCATAGCTAAGTTATAAGCAAGAATGTATTTAGATTTTGCACAATTCCACAACTAATTCTTAAGAGCTTTGCTCCTGAACTTTTTCCTAAAGTTTGTGTGAATATATCTTACAAAAAACCTATGTTCACTGTTAGAAAAATAATTGTTGGGTTGTATTTTGAAGGCCCTATGTGTTTAGGTTTTTGATACACCATCACCATCATCATAAAAGAAAGGAAAATAAATTATAAACAACATGGAACTGAACAAATGAAAAAACACATGAGAAGAACAATGTTAGGTTTGTTATTTATTTGCATCCAAAAATAAAAGAAACAAACATTGGGTGGAAATTTAGAATTGTTCAAAAAACTTACCTTTTGCCTCGTTAATCATGAATGCCCACCCATGACTATTATTTATCGCCAGATCCTCAACTCTAGGAACCCGATCCAGCCTCTCACAATTCTCCTTGTCTACAACAACCCAGGATATTAGATAGATGCAATCATTTACATCTATCCCAATTGCTAGCAATAGCCGGCCACCATATAGACCTTTGAGGAAGCAACTATCCATGATACTATGAGTCCGCAACCTACTAGGAATCCCGCCCGAGGTGGTGAAAAACATGCGTACATGGATTGGAATACACCTTCACTACATTTGAATTTGATTCTTGACCCCGGGTGAGTTCTAATCAACTCAAGCCTATAGTCATATAACCTTGCCATCTGAGTGTGTTCATCACTATCAAGGATCCTAGAATCCATACAAAAATGCATAGCACTCATAAAAAAAAAAGATAAAGGGTAAAAATTTAGTCACCTAGATAGTTTAATATTTCTAACATACATATATATTAAAACAAACTAAAGATTAGCTTGTTGTAATGCTTTTAGCCCTCCAAGCTTTCAAGCTGCTGATATGAACCTCTTGATTCATTTGGACAACTTGTATGATGCCAGCAAGCTTACAAGAAGGGTCTGCCCTAAATTGGTCCAATTAATGGTCTGCTATCCACTGAGCATTCACATGCTTTAAGTTATGATCTCTTGTATATCATCTTTCAAATATCCAACCTTTATTTGGATAGTATTCTTGCCTTTGATCATTAGTGAGGCCCATAGATAAAAAGGACAACTTTCTTGCAATATGCTTTACTTCTCGTTTTGTTATTGGGCTCGAAATTTATAACACATCTATTCTTAATGCCATAATTTTTAACTATATTTTTAAACTATTTAAACTTCTAAAATTCATACCAATTTGAATTTAGGGTTTTTCATGTTAATTTGTTAACTCAACATAATTAGGCCTGGCAGGGTCCAACTCATCCTCGTCAGTTGAAAAATAGGATTGTAATTCATCAGACACAACATGCTCATACTCTACATTATCTTCACCACTATTTTTCTCTCTTCTAATTTCATTTTGTACACCTATCTCAAGTCTCTACATTAGATTGTCCAACACTCGAAGTTCACCTTCTTCTCCATTATTATTGATATTGTTATTAGAATCATTTAATCCACTCGCCTTCTTTATCTTCTTCCAAGGCAATCTCCCGGTTCCACATTTTCTTCTACCTTTTCCTATACATTTTTTCTAGGAAAAACCATCATGTCCTACACGTCCTTCACCAATACTAGCAACATCTACCCTAGCCACCTTGGCATACAAATTTGTAATTCTACTCTCACCCACAACCAATGTCATCCCTACCGCATCCAAATCAAATTTAATTTTTGGCATCCCTAAACCTCCAAAGTGTCACTCTCCTTAAACAAAAAAAAACAATTATCTATATGTAATTTTAACTCTTTAGCCATGCTTCTAAGTTCTAGTCTAGATATGTAATTTGCATCACAAAAGTTAATAAACCCTACAAACCTATACTCACCAATTCTTTATTGAAGCATGATAAGTGCTTAATTATATACTTTTCCGCATCTAATTTTGTGTAATTATGCTTGTCTTCAAGTTGATTTTCGAATAATTTTGTACTTAGTTGTTCTACTTATACTTTAAAGAGAGAAAAAAAACACAATAAAAGCCAAAGGAACGAATTCGGGAGCAAAACGGAGCCAAAAGCAAAGAACTAGTTCTACATGGGCAAAGTACACTTCCGTGTACTTGTCCGTGTAGTTTCGATCACCGGCAAGCGAGGTTACCCGAAGCGTGTGCGAGCAGCCAAGCGCATGACCCAAAGATTCCCAAAGCACACTATACAAGGAAGAAGATGATCATGTAAAAGATGTCATACAAACTTCCTTCACACAATGGGCTCCCCGGACCGGAGAGACCATCACCACGGAACAGCCGAAAAGGGAGTGTACTTCTTGGAGGTCCGGAACCCAGCTTTATTTCAAGGTATTAAATCACGACTCCAGCACCATGTACATGTATTTATGATATAATACGAGTGCGATGAGGTTCAACTACAACCTCTAAAAGGCTTTAGGGATTCACAAGTGCCGGTTGACTCTAACATTATGGACCACGTTGACCCCATCTCGCAAATGGGTTTTTGAATATCTTTAAACACCACGTGATATATTTCTTAAATAATTTAGGAATGATTTCACCGAATAACGTGATCTCGTGTTGCACAAAGCTTTGTTGATCGGGCCCAAGATCATATACATGATCCCGAACATAATAACAAATGTAATGCTTAATTTATATTAAATACCTTTTTTTTATTTATCTCGTCTTCCAATGATCACATATCCTTCTCTCGATAAGGCTCACGACATTACGGTATTCAAACTCAAATTTAAAATCATGGGTAAGTACGTTCATAATTACCTAACTTTGTTCATGATTGCCTAATCACTTTATCAGACATCTACGCCAATGGAAAAGCACCACGTCATATGGTGAGATCCTACCACCGTCAAATCATGCTCTTTTAGTGGAGGGTCCGTGCCCTTTATGAAAATTAATCCGTGCCGTCCATTCGCCCCTCGTCGCATTGGTGTCATCGCTTCGGATGACGACATGTGGAACTCACTATGACACTTTCTCAAACATGGAAAGTGACATATTGTGATGTCACACTCTCATCCGACGGTTACTTGGTGTCCACATGTTACTTCATTATCATCGGACGGATATCCATGTGACAACTGTTATCTAACTGTTGTGCATCAAGATGGGTGTTATAATTGTGTGTAGGCCTTTTCTTTTCAAAAAACAAATCTGGTTGTTCCTTCAATTACTGTCGCACGGGTGTCATACCTGTGATGATGACACGTGGAACTTACTATGAACATTTCTATTCTTACTGACACGTGGAGGGTCTTGATAGCAAGATGAGTGCTTTGAGATTAGTATTTCTGTGAAAATAGTCACAGAAAGGGCATGGTCGGCCCACCCTGCCCTGCCACATGGCGTGATCTCAGCTCTCCATCCGGAACGGATGGGAATTTGCTCATCTCGGGGGGCGCTGAGCCGTTGGATCACACGTGCGGAGTCTCTTGGAGGAAGGGCATGGTCATCATTTCATTGCCGTGGCGGATCCCACCACTCACATGGTTCAGACTGTTCTTCACGTAAAACACTAATCTCAAAGCACTTATCTTGCTATTAAGACCCTCCACGTGTCATTAAGAATAGAAATGTTCACAAAGTAAGTTCCACGTGTCATCATCGCAGCCATGACACCCATGCGACAAGTAATTAAAAGAACGGCCTAGATTTGTTTTTTGAAAAGAAAGGGCCCTACACACGCTTACAACACCCATCCCGATGCACAACAGCTTAAATAATATGTGTCACATGGATATCCGTCCGATGATAATGAAGTAACACGTGGACACCGAGTAACCATCGAATGAGAGTGTGACATCACAATACGTCACCTTCCATGTTTGGGAAAGTGTCACAGTGAGTTCCAAGTGTCATCATCCGAAGCGATGACACCAATGCCATAAGGAAAAAATGGACGGCACAGATTAATTTTCATAAAAGACACGGACCCTCCACTAAGGGAGCATGATTTGACGGTGGTAGGATCCCACCATATGACGTGGTGCTTTTCCATTGGCGTAGGTGTACCGATAAAGTGATTAGGCAATTATGAACAAATTTAGGGCCCGAGTGAGAGTTGACGAAGTCCACATCTACTTTCCATGTGTTACAATCCTATTATATGTAGTAGTTGTTGAATGCTAGGTGGAGCACCGATTAACCCCCTTTTGGACTAGGTTATTATTGAATATTCTTCCTATGTGAGTAGATGTTTTTATTGAAGTAAGGTAATATGCGCTTCTGCATTATACGCTTCCTTGCATTGCAAGGGACCAAAGATAAAAGTAAATGTATTAAACAACTTCAATATTTACACGATTGTGATGTATAGAATACAAGGATGAATTGGATGAACTATTATTTAACATATAAATAAACTACCATTTAACAATAAAAGATGTACATACCCGTGTACATCTAAGGTTTCAAGGAACATGGTCCCGTGTAGAATGCAAATCGAAAGACAACACTCGATCGTGTAACTCACAGTTTGAAGAGGGGTCTGAGTTGAGATATGCACAGCTAGTTAAAGCGATACACAACCAAGGATACATGGTCGTGTACCCCAGAAGCCGAGATTTGGAGTAATCCCGATAACTACACGGGAAAGATACACCTATGTTCTTGCTCATGTACTTTGCGGATTCTTGAGGATTATAAA
Source organism: Dioscorea dumetorum (assembly GCA_902712375.1). Lineage (NCBI taxonomy): Eukaryota > Viridiplantae > Streptophyta > Magnoliopsida > Dioscoreales > Dioscoreaceae > Dioscorea > Dioscorea dumetorum. Next base: position 32,653 of record CACTHL010000698.1, on the reverse strand, counting down.
TAGAAGGCTGAAAAGTTATTCGAAAAGGTTGAATCTTGGAAAAAAATGACCAAGGACGATGGCTAGGGTTTGGAGGTGAATCTAGAGAAGGAACTTGAAGGAGTCGCCAGAGTGACGATCCTAGGCAATGACATTGGCTCACATCCACTCCTGTTGAGAAAACATTAAGAGGGGTTTCCTTCTTCCATGATTAGGGTTTTAGGTTTTATTTTACATTGCGTTTTGATAAACATGAACATTATAGAGGGGTAAGTTTCATTCGGTGTTTGGATTGATGTAGCTTAGGATATCTTTATCTTGTGATTGCTTTTATTATAGAATTTCCTTTATTTTGTTGGATTAATCTATGTTTTATAATTATTGAATTAGTGCACGAAAGTAACTTTTTTCTTGTTGGTTACGTGATTGAGATCGAGAGATAAAATTGCGTACGATCACACATAGATTAAAAGATTTGAGAGCGGGCACTAGAGATAAGACTCTTGATATCCTGAGGTATAGGACTATGTAGCGAGAGCTTCAATTCTTAGGGATTTCCTAGAACTCCATGCAATCATGTGAAAGTAGGGGATGATGAGATTCAACACCTAGTATACTTTTGATTTTCCTCGGTCCAACAAGGCTTAGGTATTTTATTTTACATTGCAATGGATTTAATTCTTCAAATCCCAAGTGAAGTCTCTCCGCACACCGGCTTCTAATTCCGATTTCCCCATTTTTAGTTCCCGGTCCCTTAACCTTCATAGCCATTGATTTAGTTGTCTTTCACACCGTTGACTTGTGTTATGAGTTAGATAGCGAAAGTTGAGTTATTACTAGTAATTTCTAGTTCCCGTGCATACGAACTTTGCTTCTAAAGCACCCGTATTATGAGATAGGGCAAGTACACTTGCATTGGACTCATTGAGCCCTCATCAAAGCAACTCTATAATACATTTGTATTGTTAAATATTCAACAAGATACACTGAAAAATAAAAAAATGTGAAAACGGTGACACATTAGAATTAATTTAGGCACCCAATACACAAGGCTTCACAACCAAACATAGAGGTCCATAACACATGGGAACAACTTAGCGATGTATTCCAATACATGAGACATCTCAACCAAACAAAATAGACAAATTAGCACAACATTAAATAAATAAAGAACATAACACATATTGATAGAATAAAAATGTACTCAACTACCCATTACAAATAGAACACATGGGATGATTAAAAATAGCAAATAAAGTAACATGCTATTGACATACATAGAACTATACTAAGGAATGAATAAAGAGAAAAAATTAGCATTGCAATCAATATAAATAAAAACAACATAAAAAATATGAAATTTAAATTTTATCACTAACAACATTCACAACAACAATGATTAACATAAACAACACAAGCTTCAACATAAATCAAATAGAAAACTACTAAGCACTCACATTGCCAATTTAATTTCTTTGACCTTTTATTCACAATTGACCATGACCACAAGTAGACTATTGTAGTTCTTATTCATGTGTGATGAATGATTGTTGGTCATAATGTATAATGGAAATCATTGTCCATATTTTCACATTGCACTAGTGTAAGAGTAAGTGTTTATTGTGATGTGTCATTTTGCCAAATATGAAACTCCACTTTTACCATTGCAAACCTGTTGATTAAATTGTGTTGGTGATTGTCATAATTTTTTTTTCAAGACTTCATGTGCTGGTACATTAATGGACCTCAGCTTTTATCATGTCAGAATTATTTAGGAAGTGTACCAATCAATGTCATAAATTTTGTTAGTTTTCATGAAGCTAAAAGCTGTAAAAGTTTACTCCATGTATGACATTTCACTTGTTTTTTCCTTTGTTTGGGACAACTAACTACCTATAAATGTTACATTGGGCATAATATGCAGCCAATGAATACCCATAAAATGGTTAATTCTACCATCAAAACTCCAATTCTTCTAAGAGACATATTAACAATTAAATTAAATAAAAGACATGCCATCTATAAAACCCAAGTTTTATTTTCAAAGTGACCCACTTGCATATTGACAAATTGAATGAAAGCAAAACAATAAAAACACCACTGCTAACCATTGAGGAAATTTAAAATGATTAAACACATTTCTCCTTAGACATAGTTCATCACATTTCACATTACAGGACAATGGGAATGCCGGTAAATAAAAATACTTACAGCAGCTTGGTGCTTCATCATCCAATGTCCTTATTTGCCAATTGGTTGCTGTAAGGGTTGATGACATTATATTTGATCAGCGGGCATATAGTATCACATAGGCCAAGCCACGAGGGCGCACAGCTGCGTGGATTTGGTAGTGCGCGTGGTTAGCGCGACGCGTGTGTTGTGTCGGGACCAAGGATTGATGAAATATCCCACATGATCATAGGCTGAGACTGTGAGGCACGCGCGCGCTGGACCGTGGGCGTGCGCGTGACCGATGAGCGCGTGGGGCAGACGCGCCCATACCAAGAGTCAAGTGTCGCAGGACTTCATCATGTAGAGTGTTGGATCTCTAGCAAGTCTAGGTGGGGCGAGACACTTGATTAGGCCGGGTGACCGAGAGCTGATTCCGGATCTGACAAGATTTTACGCAGGCGTACGCAAGTGGGCATGTGGTCGAGAGCGTTACCGAGCCAGGGGCGAGGATGGCACGCTGTATTACCGTGCATGACTGGTATTGCTGTGCGCTGTGACCAAGGGTGGCTGGTTAAAGCTATAGTCGAGTCAGAGGACACTGCAAGCTAAGTAAAGTCAAGGAATTCACGCCAGACCTGTATTGAGCATTGGGCTCAATCAACCTTGGATTTGGGGTAGCTCTTGTAATAGGGTCTAATGAGTCTTTGGGAGAAGACAATGCCACTTGGTGTTGGTTTTGGCCATGGTTGTAAACATTTCTCAATCTAAGAGATTTTTATGTTTTTCTCTCTCAAAATGGGTTTCATATGTCGTATTTCTCGTACCGAGGGGTTTTCCGGTTTTGCTCGTTTGTTATTATTTCGATGTGCTTTGTACCGCAAAACATGAATTCACTAACTGTTCTTGCAAGAAAGGCTGACCTGTCGCTATGGTGCATGTCAGTGCCGCACGGGCGAAGGTGATCGGTTGAGGCCGTGGACACCGCCATGGTGTAGATCTCTCCTTGGTTTCAAGTCTCATTGGTTATGTCTTTCACCGCCGGCTATGTAGGTTTTTGGACTTTTGCTTTTAAGCTTGCTGAAAAAGATGAACACTTGTGCCTCTTTCTCGATCGGACTCTCTTTGGGATGAAGAAAAGGGCTTCTCATAGTCATCGATCTGGGAAAATTTTGAGCGACATGGGATTACCAACATGGACAACGTGGAGTGTTGACGTGGCAAGACAAACCAATGATGTGGCCACCATTTAATGTGTCTGGGCAAGAAAGACTTGTAAAATTCCAAGTTAGCAATGACATGACTATTTTGGTGGCCACATAAGATAAAGTTAACCGAAAACCTATTGGTTTCCTCCCGGTGAGATAAAATTAGTGCCTGATGACAAAGAAGATACTAATTGAAGTCCAATATCCAAAGTAAGAAAGGTTAAAGTTCGGTGACCCATCCAAACCATTGGGTGCTCAATGAGCTCTTAGTTGATGCTATTCTTGCGAAGGGTGAGGGTATAATTGTTGTAGAATTTGTGTTTGCGGTTTTAACATGTGCCCACCCGCTTTCAGAGCTTAGTTTGCTCATATTTGTCAAAAACAAAGCATTAATTCAAATATTGTGATTCTTGCATTAAAATAATTTAAAAAAAAGGTACAAATGCCACATTATTTATAAATTTATTTTATTATTAAAAATAAATAAACCACAATTCATTAGGTGGAGAGAGATTACATGTAGAAAACGAACAAACAAAAACATGGAGTTTTGGCAGGGAGTTTTATTTTTAAATGACCTAACCTTTAAGTGCATTTAAGTGCAAATATAAAAAACTCAAGGAGATTTCTGCAAAAACTGAAAATTTCATTCAATCGATAAAAAACAAAAACCCTAAACCTTCGTCTCATCCCTTCACGTGCCGAGTCTCTCGCCGCCGCTGCTTCTGCTCACCTCGCCGTTCCGGCCTCTCCCCGACGCGGCTTGGTAGTCGTCAACGACTTGCTGTTGCTTTCTCTTGGACCTGGCAAGCCCATTGGATCCTTCTGCTCCGTCCTGCTTCCGGTTTCTCTCACTTTTGTTCTTTGTTTTTTATTCTATAAAATTCGAAATGAAATCAACTTTCAGAGGTTATTGTTAGTCCATAAACATGTTATTTCTGGGAGGTTTTGGCTGCGATTTGTGTGAATTGTTATGCGATTAAAAGGGTTTTGGTTAAAGTCTTGTTTGCCTATTCTCATTGATTTTCTGGCTGTATTTTTTTGGGGCGCAATTTGTGCCGGTTATTCGTTTATACATTGGTCTTGATTTGTTTTTTGAATACAAAATTTAAATTTATTGTCTTAGTTTATACTTTTAAATGTTTTTTTATGGTAGCATTCACCGGAAGAAATTAGAGCCTTCTTGTTTTTGATTTTTTTATTAATACAATTGCAGTTTTTTTTTTTTTTAAATTTCCACCATTTGGAGTTTTGAGTTGTATGCTACTGCCTTTTTACCCCATATAAATAGAAAAAATCACCCAAAATATTTCTAACTTCAGTCACTATATTGTTTCTGTTGATTTTTTAATCTGGCTGTATTATATACCCAAGTCTCTCTAGAATACCAAGGTTTTATTTGGGGCTGGAACATGACCAAAGGTCAGACTTTGGGCCTATGTTGAGCAAGAGTTATCACTGGGTTAGGATTCTGTATTCAAGTATAAGTTTTCAACTTAAATTTTATCTTGAAATATTTTTATTTCTAAGGTTTTTTAAGCCTACAAATTAGGTGATAAAGTTAGATTTATTTGTTTATAAGCTTTTAATTGCTTTTCAAGTAATGTATAAAATGCCAAAAAAATTAATCTCAATTTGGGGTTTTAAGCAAGCTAGGAAAGTCTTGTTCTTGCCAAGTCAAAATCATATTGCACCGAATATTTTATATTAATAACTTTTGGAAGTGCTAGAATTTCAGTTTTTGCTTATATATCACATTCCCTTTTCATGTGACAGGTAAATACGCAAGGTGATGGCAAAACCCTAAACCCCCTTTGCTTCTATCCTCCTTGACCCATTGAATCTGAGACATCTGAGATTTGTGTTTAAGAAAGATGGGGAAGTTGGGAAAGAAGGCGAGGAAGTTTGCACGCAAGAAGCTTCAATCTGTTCAAAGGATGAAGCGCAAGAAAAATTCCTTCTTCAAAAGAAAATCCCCTTCTCGTAAATTTCTCACATCTCTTATTGTTTGGAGCAATGATGTGTATAGCCAGTTAATTATTTGTTATAAATTAGTTTGGTCTTTTTTATAATGTGGTTAATTGGTATTCCTCTTGCAGACAAAAATCTGGGGGCAACTGAGGATTCTGAGTTGCTAGAGAAACCAACTATAGGGTGAGAACCATTGAATTCTCGCTATATGTGCCTCTTCTCTATTTTCAGTGTTCCATAATTGTTTTGCTAACAATGGCACGCTGTTTATGGCAATCGAATAGAATTTTGAATTCTTGAGTGGTAAATATGATTTGTCTTCTTCATTTGTGTGACTTAAGGTTGCAATATGTAGCGCTGCCAAATTTTGTCTAGCAATGTGATAATTGGACTAGAAGTGAGGGAAAAGAGAAGGAAATATGTTGCTTGGGATGGTTATTCTTTTCAATGGGACTGCGTTGTTCTAAGTGAGATCTATATTTGTGATTTCAGTTAAATACTTAAGAAAATTTGAGCTCACATTTATGCATAATTTAGTATGAAGTATAGTGCTTTGCTTCCCTTTTCTAGTCTTTCTTCAATGGGTGATTGTGCAAGGATTAGTGGGACAATCTTATAGCTGAAATAAAGAGCTTCATGATAAATTGAAATTTAACATGCCAAAATTTTCTAGCCTCCACTGAATCTTCTTTCAATTTGTTGGAAAGATCCTTATGATAGTCACTGTCATTATAATGGTGCATTCTCAAAGTTGTGTTAGCAAAGATCAGCTTAAGAAGATATCAATCTAACTAATTTTGTAATGTTGTTATGAGTCTTATGACCTACAATAACTTACTTTGTTGCTCCCTCAGTCATACGGAAAGTGTGCATGCGAAATTACAAATAAAATTATTTTTCAATGTCATATCAGGGAAATAAATTACTTTTCGGACATTGTCTCTCCTCTTATCTTAAAAGTCATTTATTGCGATTCTTGGGATACTATGAATGTTTTTGCTAGCATTTTTGCTTAAGTTCTTTTTTCTCACCTTAGCTAATGCAATTCACACTCATATCATGTTGTTTTTAGGCAGTTGGATGGGATTGCAAATGATGAAGACATCCTCAACAATTTTTATGATACGTTGTCTGATGAAGACACTGATGAGTTAGCGGAAGGTTCCTCTGATAGTGATGGATTTCTTTCAGAGGTTTGTCTTATTGATGCCCTCAAATATATCATATTTTATATATGATGTGTGTTACAGTCTTAGTTGCATACATTTGTTATGAAACTATATGCGAACATGGCATCATTAACATACACTTGAGCCCATCTTCTTTGAAGTCTAGTTGAGTGTCTAATAGGAAGATAAGTGGATGAGCTTGATTAGGCTAGGCCCAATTAAAGCTCGGCTCGAATTAGATTAGAAAAGTTTGCTCGGCATGACTCGATTTGTCTTGAAATTAAAATCAAACTGATATATTTTTAAAGATTTATATAATGTTTTTAATGTAATATTATATAAATAATATTATGTTTTATAAGTATATAAACTTATAATATATTTATATATTTTGTGCTATCAAGCTAAGCTTGTTTGAGCATGGCTCAACTCGAAATTAATTCCAAGCTGAGCTCGAGCTTTTACTAAGCTGCTCACAAAAAGTTTGATCAATTGATAGCCTCAGTCTCTAGCATTGATCTTTTTCTCAGATTGAGCTTCTTTATTGTATCATAGGTGCTGACCTTATTTTTCCTGACGACAATCATCTTTTGATGAGAACTTATTCTTTTGTGGTTATATTCTATTTTATCTGTTATTGTCATCTTTCCTTTTCCTCTTTTGTGTAATTTCCCTTGTGTCTCAAATTTTGTGTATGGCTATGATATACCCTGCAAAATCATGAGAATATCGAGCATGACACCTTCACTTGCCCATTGCATTTGATTCAGCTCCACTTTATGTCTATACACTTCAGTTATTGTCAAGGTGACATGATACTCTCGTAGTTGCCAGAGGGAGTTCTTCCCTTAGAGCTTTTTCTGAAATTTCAGTCTAAATAAAAGGAAATTATGTATTTTTTTAACAGTATTGCCAACTTTTCATTGAGTGTGAACTTCATAGAGGAAATTGTTACACTAAGATCCGATTTAGTCATCTTCCTTGTATCAAAAGCATGTGTGCTTCTTAGCGAAAACAAGTACTTATTTACCGAATGAGAATTTAGTGGGGGAATGTCTTGCAGCCTCACCAAATCTAAAAACTTGTTTGTTGAATGTATACTGTAAGACAGTGAAACCATGGTCAAGTTTTATGTCAGATTTTGTCAGATCTATATATGGGTTTGATATTTGTAAATGATTAGAAGTATTTGGTGATAATATCTTCATTGGTCACAAGCAACATGCCTAGTTCTACAAGCTAATTCTCTGGATGGTGGCTTCTTTTAACTAGAGTTACGTATTTATTGTTGTTTATCAATCTATTGGGATTTTATTCCTGTTGGGATTTTTTTGGTATTGAAGCCATGCCAACCTTTAGCTGATGTCATTTTATTCTTTTGTTGCGGTTTTGACTAAGATTAACCTCTTGAGACTGTTGGCACTATAATGTTTTCTAAATATATGCTAATACATTTGCTCATATGATTGGTTTTTAGGATTCTGAATGCCCATACATTTCGGACAAGGAAGATGAGAACATTGTTGGAGGTTCGTGATGCTCATTCATCAGCAGTTTGTCTATTATTGTGGTTAGGTCATTCTCGGATGTTGTTTGAATATTTGTAGACAAATGTGATCATTCTGCTTTGGTTGAACAAAATAAGCAACTTGCAGCAGAGATAGCGGAACACAAGGAAAAATTGGAGATGCTGCTGAAAAAGGTGGAGTCTCTTTATTTTTATTCTGGTTGCAGTCACTTGCTTAGGAGTTTAATTGCATGATATCACACTGAATCATAAATATCAGAATTTGCAGATCCTCTGTCATCTTCTCTATTACCAATGCATAATACATCATGCCGTTTTATTTTAATTCCTCAAAAACCAAACTACGTGGCTCATATTTGTAGTTAGAAACTGTGATGATGTAAAAATTTGTTAGAGCATGGTAGGCGAGCAGCAAGCTTGTTGCTGCTATTTTTTTAAAATTATATACATATATATGGCTCTGACAATTTGCATTAATTGACAACGTGCAAAATTAATGTGGATGCAGGAGAATGTGGTCTCATTGTAGTTCCTTTCTTTCCTGATACTTATTTAGTTTTTATTGATCTCTTGTTTATTGTTCTTAGGATCCAAAGTTTTCTGAATATCTAGGTAAACGAAGAGCTCTCCTTGAGAAGTCAAGAAGAGAAGAAAATGTAAGTCATTCAATTTGACTTTGTTTCAGCAAGAGTATGTAGATTATGTTTGCCTGTGCCATGAATTCATTCTTATTCCTAAATTTAAGATCATACAAATATATTGCTCTATGGTCGAGATCACGTTACCTATCCATTACTTCATATGCCTGTTGAATAAATTATTTTCTTTTTCTTTTTGTGCCTCGTTCTCCTGCCTTATAAATTAGCATTATTTCATTATAAATTTAGCATAATACAAGAGCCTTCACTGTGTAAATGTCCAGTTACATGAAGCATGGTGAAATGTAGCAGCTCAACATTCATCTTGTTATGGTTATGAATTTTGTCAACCATCACAAGTATGCCAATCTTTCAAGTTACAATATCCTATTTTTAGAAAACTAGCTGCACAATAGATACATTCTTTTGTGAATAAAATGTATTTGATGTAACTCACATAATGATTGATTTAAACCAAGGAGGATATTTGAAGGAATGATTCTTCATGAACTAAGCTGTGTTATCAATCTTTTCTAAAGTTCTTGGAAAGGATAAATATCTGTAACATTACTTTGTGCCAGATTTATACTTTTACTATGCATACTCTTGGATCTCGTCAAACTTTCTCTTATATTCAACTTTTTCTCGGTTGATGATTCATCTTATAACCATCCTTAGCAATAACTTTTAGTCAGATTAGTCTGTGTCAGCAAAATGTTATGCCTTGTGATGATTTGGGGAAATCTGTTATCTACTCATGCAAATGGTTTGTCCTTGAAAAGTAAGCCCAGAACAGGTTCTGGTTTGGTAATAAAGTCCGATTTGTGTTGAAGGATTCAAGGAAGTTATGGGAAAAGAATGAAGTGCACAAAAATTTAAGAATCAAGGAAGATATAAAAAGTAAAAATTTACTAATCTCTATTTGCTCTTTGGTGGAAGAGACGAGCAAATTGAGAAACTATAAATGTACCCAACATTGAGCAGATAAAATAGACTTATTTGATGATGTCAATGAGTTCTTAAGATAATTAAGGTGTATGAAAATTATCTTCTGTTTCATTTAGCTGTTTATCATGTTCATATTTTTATTCTTCTTTAGATCTCTTTAGATTTTGTTATTCGTAGCATTCTGTATGAGCACTGTTTAATTTGTGACGATTTCTTTAATGGGCAGTCTTCTGATGAGGAAGAGGGCTTGCATTCTCCTGTTGAAGATACATTTAAAGGAAGAAATGAAGGGAAACCCTTATCAAGTTATACTGTAGATGTTTGGTGTTGGATGGTAATGGAACAGCCAAAGGGGCCTGCACTTCGTAACTTGTTCAACGGATTTCACGCTGCATGTCAGTATGGGATTGAAACGAGTGGAGCTTCTTCCCAGAAGGTTTCAAGTAGAGAGGCTTTTTCAAAAATAGTGACATTTGTTCTTCTTGAAGCAGATGGGATCTTTTGTCGGTTTCTGGGATTATCAAGTTCAAGCAACAAAGAAGGCAGTTTGAACTTTAGAAATAAGTCTGAGTGGGAAAGTTTGAGGCCTCTAGTAAAGTCTTATCTTCACAGTGCCTTACTTCTCCTCAGCCAAGTAACTGACTGGGAAATACTCATCTTTGCATTAACTAGGCTAAGATCTTCTCTCAAGTTCTTTTCTGATTTTCCTTCTCTAGCAGGGAGGCTGATAAAGGTATTTCTTTTGGGTTTTAAAGAGTTTGATTTTTCATAAGACCATCCTCTTTGTATTGAGAAATAATGTGCTGTGGTTCCTCGTATATATTTAAGATAAAAATTAACCTGAAATGATATAGGTTTGGGAACAAATACAGTTTAAGTCAAACTGTCAGGCTTTGTGGCTTCATTGTTCTAAATAGTTGATAGATTGTAACTGCATTTCTAGCATATAGTCTTCTCTCGGAGTAGCAGTGAAACCATTTTAGAAAAGCGTTTCTATGTATGCGCTCATCCTACCTGTTATCTGTCATGTCTATGATTTGGTTTCTTATCATCAGTCCATTTGGACATTTCAACATGTATTCTCAGAGCATCATGATATATCAAAATGTGGACTGGAACAATAAATACTTAACATCTCTTTTTAAAGTCCTTGATTTCTGCTAATTTCTGTTTATGATGCTGAGTACGATCCCTGAGGCTTACCTAAGCTTTATTGTAATCATCCCAAGGAAAATCTAGTTGTAACGTCTGTGCTCATAGAAGCATAAGAATCTTTTCTTTTGTCCTATTTTTTCTATTCTTTTTGTTTGTTTGCATTGCTTATTCATCTCTCCCTGGATGCAGATTTCAGTGCATTTATGGGTTTCTGGTGATGAGAAGCTATCTTTAGCTTCATTTCTGATATTACGAGATATTTCCTCAAATCTATTGTTTGACTCACTTGATACCTGCTTGAAGAAAATGTACAAAGCTTTTCTTAGACATTGCAAGTTTGTTGAACCTGACAACTTGAAGCGTGCAAAATTTCTCTTAGACTCAATTGTAGAAGTTTACTCTTTGGACATCAAAAGTTCATACCTGAATGTACAGTCTTCTGTGCAGCAATTGGCCAATGTCTTGAAGCAGGCTATTAAAACGAAGAAAAAGGTATGTGCCAACATGAACATGGTGAAAATTTCAGAAGTCAAATGTTTTCTTTTAATGTTTCAAGAATTAGTAATACTTGGCTTGATCCTTTTGTCAAGTCATGGTTAGTATTAATGGCCTCTGTTCTTCTAATTAATAATGTTTAGTTTTAGGCATGCAAGTATTTAATCTAGTCTGGTTGGGTGTACACATATGTATTCAAAAAACCATATATACAGATGCATTCACTTACATATGTTACAATATTTATCTTGCACAAAAGGTTTCTCTAGAATGCTTTCATTTTGAATTGTTTTGCAGGTTTTTTTTTTATTTCTGACCCGTGCCATTTTTTTCATATAAAATGCAGGAAGATCTCAAGAAAATATCCTGTTGGCAATACGCTCTGTGTACCAACCTCTGGGTTGAATTTGTCTCATGTAATGCGAGGGATCATGACCTTCAGCAGTTGCAATTCATGTTGATTAATATCATAAGAGGAGTTTCCCACTTATTTCCTGGCCCACGTTATGTGCCTTTACGATTGAAGTGTGTACAAATGCTTAATCGTCTTTCACTTGCATGTGGAGTGTTTATTCCTATTGCCTGCATGGTGTTTGATTGTCTAGAACAAAAAACAGGTGGCAGTACTGAAATGAGGAAAGAAAGTGCGAAACTCTTCTCATTATTGAAGGTTAAGGATATACTTCTTTATCATAGTTTTCTTTATTTGCTATTTTTGGTATAATACTATTTATCTGTGATAGTGTGATTTTTGAAATTTGGTTAATATGTCCTAGTGACACTGATGATTGAATTAATTGTCCATTGCTGGTGCAGGTGCCTAAACATTTGTTGAAATCAGAAGCCTTCCGAGAGGAGTGTGTTCTTTCTGTCATTGAGATCCTTTCTGTGCATTTTTCTCAATGGAGTTATCATGTATCATTTCCTGATCTAGCAGCCATTCCTCTAATTTTATTGAAAAAGTTTCTTGAGAAAGCGACAAGTGAGAGCCTTCGCCGCCCAGTCAAGCGTTTGATTGATCAGGTAAAATGCAAATAACTGATTCTTTTTTTTTTTTTTTTTTTTCTTATTGGTAATTTCTATGATAATGAAAGCACAAGATGCCAATTGGAAGTACTCCCACAGTTCACGTACCTTGTTCCAACATGATCATGACATGATGAATTGGCAAAAAATTGACAGGCTTTGTTGTCCGTCAAAAAATGGAAATTCATCCAATTGAGTGGACCTGACATACAAACTGAACTTGTTCATCATGTTTGTTAATTTTTCAATTCAGGTTGAGCGGAACATCGAATTCATTGGCAAGAAAAGAGACGATGTCGCGTTTTCACCCAATGATCGGGCATCAGTTGAAGCCTTCTTACAGGTTAGTCTTCCTCGAATTCGCCCTCTATTCATAAGACCATTGTACATGCAGGGATTTCTTTGTTTTTATGGACTAAGACTGGTATATCTGCAGCTCGAACGTGGTGCCAATACTCCTTTTGCTCAATACTACGCGAGCATATTGAAGAATTCGCATTCTAGAACAATGGTTGGAGCATAAAATCAAGGTAAGAAGGCAGCGATGTTTGCAGAAATTGATGTTTAAGTTAATTTAGTTTGGTGTCATGAACTTGTTTTAGTACCGGCCGGTAACACAGTGCTCGACGATAGGAGAAACCATCCAAATCATGAAGTCTCTACAGATGCTTGTATGCCTCAAAAGATCGATTAGATGATAGAGATACGGATTCAAAATGCTGGAGTAGGACGTGACAACTCATTCAACTACCACAAAGGAAGAGTTTGTCGAACCTTATCGATACAGCGGGCAAACAATTGAACTAAGGCCATTGAATTGGATTGATATTTACTCAGTTTTTGACGGAAACGTAATTTATATAATTTATTGATTTTTTTGTCAAAATATTTTTTTGTCAAAATTTTGTAATGCATTGCAGTTATATATTGTTGTTACTGTTAGTTTTTAACCATCTGCATGTTTGATTGTTTCTATGTGAAATGCCATCAATACACATGATATGAAAATACTGTTTGTTGAATGATATTTTCAATGTTTGTAAGTATCTTTCTATATATTTTTAATTTTTAAACATATTTTTTCATTTTGTTAAAAATAAATGGAGACTGTGACATACATATGTTGGTTATAAACTTATAATTGTATCTTTTCAAAGATTAAAGAAACTTGCCATTAATTGTAATAAATATATTCCTAATGTTATCTGAAGTTTATTAATCCAATGCCAATTTGCGCGCAATTTGTAAGGTCATGTTCTTTGTTTGAGGCTAATTTATAGTAAATAATGTTAGAAGTATATGATAAAATTATTTAGTTTAATTAGTATTAATTAAATTAAATTTGGGTGCGCACGTGAAGAAAATAAATCAGAGGCTTTATGAATAAAAAAATAGAAATTAAACACTATCAAGTCCTTCTTTAGTTTCAAAACAATTCTCCATTATTATTATTATTATTATTATTATTATTATTTCATCTTTCTAACCCTACAATACCATGAGAGTTTTTAACTTATTACATTTTCTCTATTAATTTGTCCACAATGTTTTTCTCCACTGAAAATCATGTTTTTTTTTTTTGCTGTTGCTTAAAAGTAAATTGAGCAAAATAAAATAGTTGAAAATAGATATTTTCAAGTAGAATTTCTTTTGAAAGAAATTGCCCCAATTATGAACTCCAAATATAGAAGTTTGAAAGGTCATAATAAATGAAAAATAGTATAAATCGGTCATCTTAATTTTAGGGGACCAAAGCACACTCCATGTCTTTATTATTGTTATTATTATTATTATTATTATTATTATTATTATTATTATTATTATTATTATTATAGGACCAAATAATAATAATATTATTCAACACCATCTCTCTCTCTCTCTCTCTCTATATATATATATATATATAAAATAAAAAAGACATGTGTCATTGTCTTGCTGTGTATATCTCCCAACCTTTGAATGTCAGTGTCAAACTCAACACATATCATTAATGCACTGCTTGCTTTTGAATCTCTCTCTCTCTCTCTCTCTCTCTCTCTCTCTCTCTCGCTCTCTCCACTATTACCATTTCTATTTTAAAATTATGACGGTCAAAATTGTTTACTTCAATAGCACTCACTAAAAGCATCATTTTTTTTTATAAGAATAAAGATAGAATAGAAGCTATAATTTTGTCACAAAAAATAGAAGTAAATAAATCTTTGTTCTTATTATTCAAAGTTATCAAAATTTTGTCAACTTAGTGGGATATCACTTTAAAGCCATAAATTTTGTGTCTGGTTTAGAATTGGTCATGTTCATACATCTGTTTTCTAATCAATTTAGTTCCATTGAACATATTTTTCTAACTCTATAATTAATGTGCATGTGGAGTTAGTTGATTACAATCCAATTACTTAATTAATTAAAATTTAATAACATAGATGGATAATGTCATATTCACATGCAAAAGAAAATCTAAATTATATATATTGTTAGAATTTGTGGCCTGAAATAGTATGTTTCGCGCCATAAAAAAGAAAGAGGTAGAGAAAGAGATAGACCTATAAAATATTTAATAAAAATTTTACAGATATGTTTGTCTTTTAACTTATCAAAACTTTTGACTTTTGATAGAACAACATTGAAGAAAAATATTGATATAGCTGGCTCTAAAATAGTTGGAACCAATAACTGTTGTTGTTATGGTTTGTGACCTAGAGATTATATACGTTTTTATCCAATCCAAAAAAACTTGTAATCTGAATTATATGATTTTCTAAATTATATATATATATATATATATATATGATGGTATTGAAAGAGCGAGAGGTGCGGAGATACGTTCATTAGATATAAACTTATTTAGAGAATTTAGACAATCAAGCAACATCTAAAAAATAATAAAATCAAACCGTAACTGAATATAGGCTAATTCAACTTGTATGGACTTTACATCAATATAAGTATCTTTCCATGATATTTTACTCCATTTTAGATTTTTTCCATTAAAATTTTTTGTATTATATATATATATATATTATGGTAATTATTTTTTTCATATATAATATAAAAGATAAAAAAAAAAAAGTTGTTTGAGCAAGAGAAGAAAGAAACCTAAAACAATAAATGCTCTCACGTCATACTCATTAAGACAAAAGTGTCTCTTCATCTCATCATTAATTGCATGCGTTGTCTTCACCTTGAATTTTCTTTTCATTTTGGTCCCCAACCATTATTAGTGCATTGATTTATTGTGCCCATATTGATATCCATGGACGAAAGCTATTGACCTCACTCACATTCATGGCTCTCCTTCAACCATAGGAGAAAATTCTTACTCTCATTAATTAGATGAAGTAAAGTAACCCTTTAAATTATTTACATTTTAAGTAGTGTAAGTTATAGCATGTCCATTATTATCATATCAACAAGTTCTACACCGTTTAGATTCGGTTTGTGTTTGATTTGAGATTTCATCAAGGTTGACCATTAATAATACATATACATATACATATACATACATGCATATATAAAGATAATGAAATTAGATGAATTAACTGCCATGCATAAGAAACACATTACAAGGATTTGGATTTAAATCAAAGCATATGGATATTCACCCGTAAAAGGTGCAACTATATTTCCAAATCGTTTGATATCTATGTCTACCACCAACTTCTCAAAGGAATTAATGGCTACTTCCATCTATGCTTGTTTGCCTTATAACTTGATTTGACTTGACTGGAACTTGGATTCATGCAAACTAACCCAATTTGATATCCTCTTCATCATCATCATCATCATCATCATCATCATCGCTTTTTTGTAGTACAATAAGACCGATATTTATATTTCTCAATAAATGTAAAAAATCCATGCATGCTAGAGATATATATAAAAATATAGTTTAATTTGTTTTTCAAATCACATGTGCTATCATTTTATGTTATGTGATATAAAATTTAAATCTATTTTTAGTAGCATATAATTTTATGTAAAAAATTTGATGTCAATATATCAAATGATAATTGCTAGTATTATTATATTTTTTCAATACCATCGTGTGTGTATATATATATATATATATATATATATATATATATATATATATATATATATATATATAATACCACCAACCTTGGTCTTGTACAAACTTAATGCATGCCATGAAATTTAAGAACTTTAAAATTTTATATAGAGTCATAAGATTATTTTATTCTATGTGATTTAGATAAATAAGTTTGATTTTGACTTTATGTATGTAGTGTTTGCATTTATGATAAGGTGTTGTTACTCATAAACTTTTGGATAAATGCTAGTTATTGCCTTCTTTATTCAAATGGGGTAGAGATATATGGATTTTGTCTTCATGATGAGCTCTAATTTTTAATTCCAAAGTAGACACTCAAAATATGGTTATAATTTTAAATTTTAAATTTTTTTTTATTATTATTATTCTTGTTTTTAGTTTACCTAAATCCTTGTCTCTGCATGGACAACTTCAACTCTAATTTTCATAGTCTTTGAATTTAAAAGAATTAAAAAAATAATATCTTTTCATTTAAATACATAAAGCTTGACATATTTTCCTTAATCACCTAACATATTTCTTTTTAATTCACTCTATTTTGGAGTTTATCTTCTTGAAATATAACTGTATAAAATATTAAAATTATACAATTTTGAGATTACTACCTGTATAAATTAAAGTATTGTAAGAATAACGAGTTAAAAAGAAAATGTAATTAAAAAAGAAAAAAAAAATTGCCAAATTGATCATGGCATTAATTTAGATCATAAAAGCTCAATCAATTAATTAAACAAAAAAGAAAAGTCAAGTGGGATGATGTACTCATGCACCCACCCTCATCAAACTCATATATTGAATCACCTGATAATTTATGAATGAAATAAATGAATCAATCCATAAAGTTAAGCATTTACCTCCTCCTAATTCTCCACAAATTAATAAATGAATCATTCAGTTCATTGTTTTTGGTTCTTAAAAATTCATATTTAAATTATGTTATTTTTTATATGTGAGATTAGAATGAAATCGTCAAGAGTGGTACTTTGTTTATTTATTTATGTGTGTGTGTGTATTATATATATATATGGCTATTGAAAGCGTAGTAGCTAATTTAGTTTGCAAATTTTTTCCAACTATTAATGAATTCCTAAGATTTTAAGTGGAATAAGTATTGTAATTCTTTTTTGGCTTCTCAAGGTTAGTGAAATTGAGGCCCTAGGTCATAGTAAAATTTTTTAAAATTATTTATATTAAATTAATAAATTATGTAATTAAAATAAAATAATAAAATTTTATTAATAATAAAATCAATAAAATATTAATGAAAAAAAATCTAGAAATGTGAGTAATAATAATAATAATAATAATAATAATAATAATAATAATAATAATAATAATTTTAAAAATAATTTTAAAAAGCATGAATTATGGAACTCTTCCAAATTTGGGATCCTAATTAAAAAATTGTGATCCAGCATTGATGATATATATTTTGAAACACTCCACTAAAAAAAAAAAATAAATAAAAATAAAAAATCAGAGAAATTTTTCTAAATTTTTACTTGTTAAAAGTAGCCCTATGCAAACTTTTCTTTTCTTTATTATTATACCATTTAAATTGAAATGTGTATATATAGATAGATTATATAAATATAAATGAAATAAAGGGTCAATGGGAGGATATTAATAAGGTTGTTAGAGAGCAAGTGCAACCACTCTTAAATTAATTAATAGCAAGTAGATAAGGGCCACATAATGAATGGAAGAGCGATGGGCATTAATTAAGTGTTAGAATTGAGGAAGCTTAAAAAAAAAAAACAAAGGAAAAAAATGTTTATTATAGTTGATTAATTAATGAGGACTCATCTTCATGCTTTTATTGCTCCCTTTTATTTATTGCTTGATTAAACTCACCACCAAACCAATCTATCTCATCAAAATCATCCTTTGCTTGTTCTTCCTTTATTATTATTTTTTTCTCATTTAATTATGTAATAAATGCAATTAATAAAATATCTTGAGTTTTTAAATACAATGTTGACTCATATCCCTTGTCATCCCATTTATATATATATATATATATATAAGTTATAATTTAGCTATTGAAATCGTAAAGCCATTAACTTATAAATACCTTCAATTACTCATTAAAGATCCAATTAAAGCATAATTAATAAAGCAAAATTAACTCTTAGTTTTACAACTAAACCCTTATGAGAAACCCAAATTATACATAAATTTCTATCTTTATACACTAATTACCAGATTGCTTTATATCAAAAACTACTTTGCTTCTCACTTAAATATCACGAGTTTAATTTTTATAATAAAATAATTTTATTATATGTTATAGTCATATAGGTAAAATATAACTTCACAATGATATAAAAATTACATATTTAATAAAATTCATAACATAAAATAAGAATTTTTTAGTATTTTCTTTTATTAATTATTTTTTTTTTTAACAATGTGTACAAACCCTCAACTAAACCCCAAGAGTCTGTCTGATTTAAAAGAGAATTGAACTTTTAACTTTTTCGTTTGAAAGTTAAATATATTACTATTTGTCTATGGGAAAATTACTGTTCATCCATCGGGAATTTCAAAACTTTCTAAAAACCCCCTTCAACTTTTGCACACCCCGGACAACCCTTTCTTTATAGTTTACATTCCTTTTCACTCCCTATCAGTCACTTCAAGTGGGTCAATGTTATGAAATTTCATTTTTGCCCTTGCAAATGGAGGGAAAAATGCCGCCCAATCACATCATATCTGACCTTTTATGCATACGAGTGTGCATTTTTTTTGCCTTATTGTTTAATTATCCTAGTCTCTGTTTAACTCAATCAAGTTTTCATTTAAAACAGTCTTTTCCGTTTAAATTATTATGTATCTGTTTAAAATTTTGATCACATTAGTTAACCATGAAACAACCTAAACATTTTAATACCCAAAAAACAACAAGCTAAATCCATTCTTGAGAATTAATATTCTTTCACATGATCCATCTATCTATATATATATGCAATCAATTGAAATGGATGTTAAATTCATGTTCATGAATGTTAGAATATTTGATAGTAATGTATCAATGATCAAAATCTTATTATATAATAACATTTATTAAATTTTAAAATTTTTTAAATAAAATAGAATTAAATTTTTTATGTTTATCTAAATATCTAAAATAAATTCAGCAGTATTTACAAAGTTTTAAGTAGAAAGATAAGTTTTTAAACGGAAACATTAATTATTAAACAGAGAGATATCACTTATTAAAAAGAGACCGCGTTTCTTAAACAGAAACCGCAATATTTAAACGGAGGCATACGTTTTTAAATAGAAACCTTAATTCAATGATGAGGGTCTTTAAAGAATGTGAAGCTTTAAAGTGGCATTAAATGAAGGTCTTCTCTCTTTGCATGTAAAGTGAATCGTCATTAATGTGTTTGAGTTAACCAAGATGATCATGATGTCATTGGGACTTAATCACATTAAATGAAGCTCTTCTCCCTTTGCATGTTAAGTGAATCGTCATTAATGTGTTTGAGCGGAAATATTTAAACAGAAACCGCAATATTTAAGCGGAAATATAACTTTTTAAACGGAAACCTCAATTCTTAAATAGAGAGATATCACTTGTTAAACAGAGACCGCGTTTCTTAAACAGAAACCGCAATATTTAAACGGAGACATTCTTTTTTAAATAGAAACCTTAATTCAATGATGAGGGTTTTTAAAGAATGTGAAGCTTTAAAGTGCCATTAAATGAAACTTTTCTCCCTTTGCATGTAAAGTGAATCGTCATTAATGTGTTTGAGTTGATCATGATGTCATTGGGACCTGATCACATTAAATGAAACTCTTCTCCCTTTGCATGTAAAGTGAATCATCATTAATGTATTTGAGTTGACCAAGATGATCATGATGTCATTAGGACCTGATCACATTCTTTGATGTAATTAGATTTTTAAGGTGTGAGCTTTCAAGTGTTTTTTTGTGACCATTTTAATTCAATTCTTAAACAGAGAGATATCACTTCTTAAAAGAGACCGAGTTTCTTAAACAAAAACCGCAATATTTAAGAGGAAATATAAGTTTTTAAACAGAAACCTCAATTCTTAAACAGAAAGATATCACTTATTAAACAGAGCGAGTTTGTTAAACAGAAACCGCAATATTTAAACGGAGACATACGTTTTTAAACAGAAACCTCAATTCTTAAACAGAGAGATATCACTTGTTAAACAGAGACCGAGATCTGGCTTGAAGAGGCCGAAGGAGCGTTCCGAGGTCGGCTCTAGCTTGAGATCCTTGTCGTAGAAGGCGAAGAGGTAGGTCTCCATGGGACGGCCTAGTATCATCGGCGTTCCGCCCATGGATCTCAGATGTGCTACCAGCCTACTGGTGAAAGCCTTGGCATTGTCAACGCTCGCTCCAACCTCTCCGTCATCGCCTTTGTATGGCCAACCGGTCTCCGCCATCACGATCTCCATCGCGGGGAATCCGGTGGCATCCAGTACCGTCAGCAGAGCGTCGACCTGGGTATCGAACATATTCATGTAGTTGATCTTGGAAACCCTAGGACTCCTTTGAGGACGGGGACGAGATCGGAGTGGAAGGCGCCGGTGGATGGGGGATCGGATTAGGCGAGTACCGCCATGGTGTGGACGGCGGAGTGAAGGTTTTGCATCGCAGAGGAGAGTTGGGAAGTGAGGGAGGAATCGCAGTAGCTGAGGACCTCGTTGCCCACGGAGACGACGGAGATGGAGGAGGCTGGGAAGTAGGTGAGCACGTTGGCGCCCGCCCATTGAGAGGCCGCGGCGGGGTCGGCGGCGAGGGAGGGAATGTCGCCGTTGGCGACGCCGATGACAAGGAAGATGTTGGAGTGCCACGACTTCCCATGCTATGGCAATTTCGTCCATAAAATTCAAAAATAACTTTATTAACCATCATTATATGCTTTGGGGGGGGGTTAGAAAACATTATGTTTAAAAAGAAGGGGTTTTTAGGGATTGCCAAATTAAATGGGTGTTTTTGGCCATTTCGCCAACTTAGTGGGTTTTTTTGGCAATTTCCACTTTATCTATTGCTGAGGGTCTTTATTTTTTTTATAATCATCATGTCACTGTATTGGACATAAGAAATCTATTTTTTTTAAACCCATTAAAATAAAAAATCTATTTTTTTTAAACACTATTAAATGTTAATTTTTTCACAAAACATATTTGCTTTGAAATGTATGATTAATATTTTAAAATGGCAAACGTTCTCGCTATTTTTTAAAACCTATTTGTTTTCAAAGAGAATGATTTTTTTTTAATTTCTCTTTCCATATATAACGTATGTAATGATAAAACCATATTATCATTATTATTATTATTATTATTATTATTATTATTATTATTATTGTATTTTAAGTTTACTTCAAAAAAACCTTAATAAAGAAATAAATTTTTTAAAAATAAATAAGTTTCAAACAAATAAAAATACAATTAACTTTTAGGAAAAAAATGCTCTTGCCATTTTATCAATAATAATAATAATAATAATAATAATAATAATAATAATAATAATAATAATAATAATAATAATAAGTTTTTCAAAGCAGTAGGTTAAGACAAATAAACTTTAGTTTTTTAAAAATAATGAATAATCTTTTTTTTTTTTATGGAAAAATAAATAGTGTCTTATGCTGGTTCACTTTCAGCATAAGATAGCTCCAGAGTTGTTGCCATAAGTAAAATGACAATGACTCCATAATGATAAATATGGTAATTCTCAAGTCCATCTAAAATTTTGTTATTCCCAAAATTTCCTATAAATTTCAGTATTTTAAAATGATGTTTTTTTATAACATTCATTATTTTTTGGTCCTTCTATTAACACCGTTTACTTCAGAGTGAAGTGACAAAAATATTCTTAATTCTATGCCTTGTTTTTTAAATAAAAACACATACTATTAAATAGGAATGTAAAATATTAAATATTAAAAAAAATGATTAAATTAAAAATAACATATTAATTGGACTTATATGTGTTTATGTGTAAACAAATAATTGTAAACGAGAAATATATTTTGTAAATGAAAAAAATATATTTTGTAAAGGCACAAATTTAGAATTTTAGATAAAATAAACAGATGGATTGAGTTACAGGGACTGAAAAAAACTAAACTGAAAAGAGAAGTGACTATATGATATATTCAAATATCAGAAATGTTGGTTGGGAAGTTTAAAATTTTCAGGGACTAAAACTTACTTTTGCCTAATGAAAAAAATTAATGAGTGAAAAAAAGAAGCCCATGAAATAAAGGGCTGACTCTTTCATTTTTTCACATGTGTTAAATAATTATGAAAAACTATTAAATATTTGAATTATGAGACGATTAACTTCCTTAATAAATGATTAATTAAAGAAGTTAACAAAAACAGTTTAGCATTAATCACAACCTCTCCCACGAGTCTCTTTGTTATTCTCACCCCCACTCTCTCTAATAAATACCCCCCCTTTCATTATCTCCGTCTTCTTCATTTGCGCTTCGCTTCCATCTCCTTCGTTTCTCTCTCTCCTCCGACCCTAACCCTAGAGACCGGAAACCCTAGCTCAATTTCAGAGCTCTTCCATGACTGCAGACGTGAGCGCGCGCTTACGGATGATGAAGGACGAGGTCGACGGCAAGAGGAACCGAGAGTTCATCACGAGAGACCTTCTCGGCGGCTGCAGCCTTGGATCTCCGGTACCTGCCGGCTGGGACCGTGGTCTTGATCTCTTGGTATGATTTTCCTCCTAATTTTCCTAATTTTTTCTATTCAATTTGAATTTTTGCCTTTTTTTTTTAATTTCATTTTTCATTTTTGGGGGATTTAAATGGTGGGTTTGGGGGTTCTAATCTATAGACTGGAAACGCGTACCTGGAGAGAAGCGGATCGGATCGG
Organism: Dioscorea dumetorum; assembly: GCA_902712375.1. Taxonomy (NCBI): domain Eukaryota; kingdom Viridiplantae; phylum Streptophyta; class Magnoliopsida; order Dioscoreales; family Dioscoreaceae; genus Dioscorea; species Dioscorea dumetorum. Next base: position 9,414 of record CACTHL010000698.1, on the reverse strand, counting down.
CTGCACCGCCAGCTAAACGATCTTAACCTCCCTCCGCCCGCGCCGGTGGCCACGTCATCATCGGCGATGTCGGAGGTCTCGACCGTGCTGGATCTTAGGGTCGTTGGCGGTGCTCCCGTGGAGTACCAGAGCGTGTGCACGCTCGAGAAGGTTCGCGTCGCGTTGGAGAGGGTGGAGCGCGAATCTCGAGGCAGGCGGAGAGGATTGGACGCCTCGCCGTCGCCATCGTCGTCGACGACATCGTCGTCGGTGAAGAGGAGGTTGGGCGAGGAGGAGGGAATGGACGGTTCGGATTCGTCGGATGGGTCGGCGATGATGGCCGCTGGATGCCCTGGATGCTTGCTTTATGTGCTGATCTCGAGGCGGAATCCACGTTGCCCACGGTGTGCTTCGCACGTGCCTGTTCCTGTTTTGCCCAAGAGGATCAAGATTGATCTCAATTCCTTTTCACCTTGAATTTTGTTTTCTTTGAATAATTAAAATTTTAAATATATATTATAGGATTTTTGTTAATATTTAAATAGTTAATAGAAAAGGAACCACCTCTCTGTGTTTCTTGTAGAATTCAAAATGGGGTCTGTTTTTTTTTTTTTTTCTTCTTTACATTTTAAACCTTATATTACTTTTTTCTTCATGTTGTTTGGTAATTTATTTATTTATTTTGTTTTATGATTATTCAGCTGTCAAGAATTATGTCTATATTTTTCTTTAGAAAATTAGAAAACATAGATTATGTACACAAAAGATGTCCTAAAATAATATGCTTTTTTGATCGTATCAAGTTACTTAATTAACGCAAAACAAATGTTCATATAAAATTTACTAATATTCTAATTAACAAATATATTACAATTATATCTCAGCAGATCAGTTGGGTGCTACACTGGCTGATGTTTCTATTTTTTCAGTTTTGAAAATTTTACGGAATTTTTGATGACTTATTTTTAAAATTTTATAACTTATATAAAATCTTAATTTAATCTATGAATCGTAAAATATTTGCTCATTCAATATATAATTAAATAACTTTTAATTCATGATTGATATACATGAATTAGTTTTTTTAATAACTCGCCATTAAAAGAGTCACGTTTATAAACATCATTCAATAATAAATAAATAAATAAATGAATGAATGAAACTGCGGCGCTAACGTCTGCCGCCAAAGTCATCGCAACCCGTCAACGTCGAGACGTTATTACATAAATGCCCCTCATTAATGGGGAAGCTTGCAAATGTGCGGGGCCCACACTTGACGCTGACGTGTCACTGATCGGGCCACGTGTCGAACAAGGCCATTAAATGCCGGCTTTGTTCGCTGCTAGATGGGCCCGCCATGTGGGCCCCACGTCAATGAAGACCATTCTTAATTTGATTGGTTGTGTGCCCACTGCCCACCTTCGATGTTTTCCTATTTCTCCCGCGCTTTTGTAATTCCAGTAACTCCCACAAAAGTTTGGCCCGTTTCCGTTGCTGCGGCTGCCGGTGCGATTCGTTGGAATATATTCAGTCCCTCTTTGTCATTTTCTATTTTCCGTCTTCTTTTTTTTTTTTTTTTTTGTTTCTTCAAAAATTGAACTAATATTCCCAAAAAAATAACAAATGAATCTCTTTTATTATGTTTGGTAGAGTTTTTTTTTGGTTAAAAATTAATATTGCCATGGGAGAATAATTTTACTAAAATGAGGGAAAGTGAAAGTCATTCCCTCACTACAAGGTGGAAAAGTTGGATTCCCATGGGATAGTAAAATGAGCCTATTTGTTTTGGACCAAAATACCTTTAATCTTTCAAGACAAACGCCTTTATCACCCTGGCCTTCATCGCTTATCCCGACATCTCCATCACCGCTATTTGATTAACTAAAACAATTAATTAAATTAATAAATTATTTTATTAAATTAATTTTTTTAAATTTAATTTATTTTTTAAAAATATTTTATACATTCAAAAATATTTTATTATTATTACTTTAATATTAAAAATGATTAACAAGTTGTTGATGAAGTATACTAACACAAAGGTATTTATGTCATTTTGCCAAAAGATTCTTAAGAATATATTCTAATATCATATATAGAAATATTACTTTTCCATTAATTTAATCAAAATTTTCAATACATACCGAACAAAAAAATATTACTTTCTCAGAAATTAATCGATCACTTTCCCATCAATTAAATTCCATCGCTATATTACAACAGTAAAACATCAAATGCAATCCTATAGTTAAGGACTTTTTGCACTATTGTATCTAATATGTTTCAAACGCCGGTAATGAACAACCTGTAATAAATGCCCTTAGCGTTGGACCAACGGCCCTTTCACTTTTACTTTTAAAATGAGGCGTTAAGCCAATATTTAAAATGAAGTTGTTAATTATTTAATTAAAATAATTTTTGTAATTTGTAAATAAGATATTTGTTAAATATTTGTATTCTAGTGGAAGGTTTTAGTTGATAAAAATTAGTACTTGATTAAGTATTAAATTAAAAATTTTAAATATCAATTTATTATAACAAATAATTAATATATTACAATGATAAAGTTTTAAGAAATTTTTAAGTTAAACATACGGATGTTTAATTAAAAAGTTTAAATATCAATTTATAATACAAATAATTATTATAATTACATTAATAAAGTTTTAAAAAATTTTAAAGCGGCCTCCAATAGATATTAAATTAAAAATTTTAAATTTTAACCTTTTACCATAAATATTTGTTATAATTACAATAATAAAATTTTAAAAATCCTTCAAAATAAAAATCAACATTGAAAAAATCCTTTAAAAATAACGGGAAAAAAAGTTAATCGTCTAAATAAATTCAACCTCAAAATAATTTTTAAAAATTCAGTAAAGAATGCACTTATTACATCTTATTTTTTTCTTTTCGATATATTTAACTACATTTCTTTTTTCCCTTTTTTTTTTAAAAAAAATACACTTATTATATGGTACTACCATCTATCTCTGTTTTTAAACAAGCGAATATTAATTTTGGTATTTAATGATGGTCATTAATAAAAAAAAAAAACAAATTGCTGATTTTAAAACACAATTGACAAAGGACTACTTGCAACTTTGTCATAAGCATATGAAAAATACAAAAAATAAAAAATAAAAAGGTGATGAAGAATAAATAGATAGTAACAGACAACCAAATCTAGAGAATAGTATTTATTTAAACCTAAAGTATAAGTCTTACCATTAATGAGAAAATTACATTAATGATAGCTTACTAAATAATTATCCATGACAAACATTACACGCATTCACATTTATTTCATTAATCTACATTATTTATTGATGAATTGATTGATTGGTTTAATTTGGGTTAGGTTATTGCATTTAGGAGAATAGATGAAGATATAATTTAATGTTTGACAACATATATAAGCATATCTATAAAATTTAATTTTTCTTTTAATTATGTTGTTCTTCATTAAAAACATGTAGTTGGGGTATAATTTCCAAGAAGTTTCATATATTAATTAAATTTAATGCTAAAAATTATTTCCTCCGCTTTTTGTTTTTGTCCCAATCAAGAAGCTTCTTTTGTTCCTTTTTATATGCCTATTTAAAACATTTATTAAGCATTATATACATTTTATTTTTCAAATTTATTTTTTATATTTAATGTAGTGTAATTTTTAATAAATCATGTTCAACTATATTTTTTATCAAATTATTTTTTAAATAAAAATAATCTTGAAAAGCCAATATAATTTTTTATAAATTTTATACTATCGACTAATTTCAACTAATTTTTTTAATTTAAGTGAATTAGTTAAAATTGGCAAGTAAAAACGACCGAAAAAAGAGAGTATTTGTATGAAAATAAGTGGAATATCTCGTAAATAACTATTTATTTTTCATATTAAAAAAAGCAAACAATCTTTTTTTTTTTCCTTACTCCCTCCGTACCATCATAAATGCGCACTCCTAAAACTTTTCCATTTTTTTTTTTTTGAAAAAGATTTTCCATTTTTCAAATTAGCTATCCCCATCCTAATTTAAATGTTAATTTTTAAATTAAAATTTACAATCTATTTAAATCCATTGCTCTCCACTAAAAAATATTAAATAAATATTTATAAAATTTTTAAATTTAACTATTTTTATTACTTTTTAAGATGGATACCTATAATCATGGAACGGAGGGATTAAAAGAATATAGACTTTCGGCTTTCACAATAATAATGTGGTGTTTAAAATGTTGGATTAATTGTTTCTATTAATTACCCCTTCCTTGTAAAATACAAGTAGTTTTGAGAAAATGTTTTATTCATTTTTTCTAATGTTACCATTTTTCAATTTTTTAAGTTATATAAATAAAAAAAAATCCTATTTATAGTCCCAAGAATAATGTATGGTTTCAAGAAAGTAATAATTTAGGGGCAATGTTTTAATAACCGGACCGGTTGTCGATCAGGTTAGGCAACCGATTCACGATCCAACCAGTTAAAACGGTCGAACTAGCCGGTTTAACATGATTTAATATTTTTGAAATAAATAACTTTGAAAAATTAAAAAAAATTAAAAAATAAGTAAAAAATAATTTAAAAAATAAGGAAATTAAAAAAATACAAAAAGTGTTAACATTACATAAAATTGAATTTTTCAAAGTATAAATATACAAGAATACAACCTTTATTTTGAAAATAGAGGTATACATGTATTGGAACTAATTCAGATGGCAGCAGTAGCAGCATTATGTGTTCAGTACCGCTGCAATAACCTATTGTAACGAGAGTAGATGCAGCAGGTGGTAAACCACTGTAATAAGTCTTATGCAGTGGTTATAAAGCCTTTTGCAGTTGCTCATGATCATAAGTACAATTATGTAGTAGTGATAAAATAATTACCATGCTTAATAACTTTAATTCCTAAAATTGCATCTACTTCGTTAGGATCTTTCATTTTAATGTAGAAGTGAGAAACTTCGTACTTACTTTATACCTAGTATGTTAGTTCCAAATATGAGTATATTAATCATTAGTAAATTTTGAATGAATGTATTTATCAATAGCATTATGCCTAAAATCAAAAGACAATTTTTGCATCAAATCTTTCATGCCACTTTTAGGAGCTCGTTTGAGACCATAGAAAGATTTTATATGTTTATGAACTTTACATTCTTTTCCAAGAAGAAAAAAATATTTCATGTTATTCCACATATATTTCTTCTTTTACATCCATTCATCAACATCCATTTGATGAACATGCAATTTATATATTGAACCTAAAGCAAAAACAAAAACTCTAGTTGACGCAATTTTGTATATTGGTGCATAAGTGTCAAAATAATCTAAATTTTTCTTTTGAGTGAAATCATTAACCACTAATCTTGTTTTAAAGATTTGTCATCCGAATTACATTTTTCTTAAAATACCATTTATTTTTTATTAGTTTTAATTCTGGATGTAAATCAACTAGATTCCAAGTATTATTTGACATAGTTGAGTTCATTTCCTCATTTACTGTTTCTTGTCAAAATGATGCTTCTCTAGACCCTAAAGTGTCCTATAAAGTTTTTACTTCATTTTCTAAGTCTAATGATATTTCCATTTTTCTTATAATTCTAACTTCACTTCCTTCAACTAAGAAGGAATGTTATCAGGTAAAATCAAGTTAAGATCAATATGTTTTTCTTTGACTTTCATAGATTTGGATGATTCAAATCTCTTTTCTTATTTAAATTAATATTTATGGTACTTGATTTATTTTCATGTTCTACATAATCTTGTATTATATTTTCTTTCACAAATCATTTTCAAAGAACTCAACAATTACAGATTTTACAATATTACTCAATGTTTTAAAACATGGGTTAACTAGACCAGTTAGATTTTATTCAACCATATCCCACTATGTCACTGGGTCTGGTTAACTAAGTGCAGAGAATTGGCATGGTTAACTAGAAGATCAAGTGCCCAATTGAATCCGCCTACCAGTTGGGTTGAACTTAATTCTAATTCAAGTAAGCTGTATGTTTTTGAATTTTGTGCATAACCTAAAAGATAACTTTAATACCTCTCGAGTGTAATTTACATCTTTGAGAATCCATAAGCCTAAAATATGTAATACAACCCCACATATAATAATATTTTAAATGTTTTTTTTCTCCATTCCAAACTTCATATGGAATGATTAGTTAGTATTTGAAATTGATCCATTTACTCTATCAACCAAAGTTCTATTGCGTTTTGCCCCAACCCATGATGTTCGGATGTGAAAGGAATCGTCCTTTGATGAATTATTCCACGATCCTCGTATTATATATTTTTTTTACTGTTAACCACCTCTAGCACTCCTAATTATTTTAATTTTATGGTCCTTTTGATGAATTATTCTACCTAAGTCTTAAATTCCTCAAATTTTTCAAAAGCCTCACTCTTAGATTTAAGTAGATAAAATGAATATAATGTGAATTATCATCTATAAAAGTAATAATGTATCCTTTACCATCTCTGGTTAACTTTCATTTAATTCAAAAATATCGGTTTGTATTATATCTAGTTTTCTTATGTTGTGAGCATATTTCACATTTAACTAGTGATCATTTTACAATTTATATTATTATGATTCGCCATATATTTAAGCATTGAATGATTTAAATGTCCTAATTACTAGCATCCATGAAGTAGAAGAAGATTCAATAATTATAAGAAAAAACAAGGGTTCAACAATTACTAAAATCAAGCCATTCTTAGTTATTACAAACTTATCAAACTCATTAACAATCTTAAAGCCTCTTTTCTATAGTAGACTTGCAGCAACTAAAATTCATTGTTACATCAAGACCATAATGCACATAGACAAGAGTAAGTTTTGTTCATGATCTAAATTTCAAAATCACATTTCCTCTTTCCATCACTTGAGCAAGTACATGATTTCCCATAAAGATTTCACTTAATTTGTTGCTCAACATAAGTGCTAAAGAGATCCTTATTATTACAAACATGAATAGCAGCACTTGAATCAAGTAACCATTCAATTGTTTTTGCACTTAGCCACAAGATTCCTTTCAGTTATCATGGCCGTGAGATCCTTGTCTTCATCAACTATATCAAGTTGGCCCAAATAGTGTTTGCTTTAGCCTTTTTTTTTTTTTTCTATGTATCTACATTCTTTAATGTACGTAGTGTTGTTATACGGAGAGGAGGGGAAGCGGCCGAGGCGTGCAAAGGCACCGACCTTAAGAACAATTTTGCCTCTTTATTTTAGTGCACAGTATGCAAAGACGGATATGTTTTTTTTATCAAGGGGGAAGCGACATAGATATAGGGACGAACAGACACGGAGGGTAAGGGACGCAATGGCGGGAGACGCCGCGGCAACGAGAAAAAAAACAACGGAAGAAACCGAAGCACAGGTTCATAAATAAGGGTTTCTTTTAGTCGCGCCCACAGGAGTTCAACAATCCTAAGCCAAATTCGGCATCTGCCTGCGCGCGTAAGAGAGCATGACCCCAAGACAATAGTTGTAGGTTTAAGAATAGTATCATATATAAGGTGAGTAAAAGTTTTCTCAATAAGCAATATGGGACTAAAGTTATTTAGAATGTTTTGAAATATAATGGGCCATATTTATGGGCCTCCAACACGTAGTACCCTTTTTTTATTGCAATAAAAGCATGTCCTAATTTTCTTGTTGTTCTTCTTAAAACTTTTATTTTTGTCTTTAAGTTTTCTCTAAGCATTTTCAGGTATGTTTTCAAGTTTCTCACCCATTGCATTTATGTTTGAATATGTTGTAGGATCTTTTTCGCTCAAGTACATTTCTTCCCTCATTTTAATTCAAGCTAAATATGTAGATGAGTCTGAAATGGTTCAAATGTGAAGCTTTCTAGTTGATGTAGAACTTTCTTTCTCAAATTGTTCCAATAATGAACTAATTTAGCCAAAATTGTACCAATTTAAAGCGAATCAAGAATATTCACGAATCAAGAATATTATTCACTTCCAAGTCAGGAAACTAAATTTAAAATTTATGGACATGATCCAAATTCATCTGTATCTTTTTTTTTTTTTTCATTTTAATATCTAGTTACCAAAGCGATCCAAATTTCCATTGGTGATTCTTTGGTGGAGTAGAGATCATAGAAACAATAATCTAGGAATTCAAAATAAGAACATAACAAATCCATTCATCTTTTTTCACATTTCATATGTTCAACCTTCAATTCATTAGAATCTTCTAGTGTTGGTGGAGGAAGAGGATCCAAACTAGAATCCAGAAAATAATAGAATTACAGAGCAATGAGAAAAAGCTTTACATTGTACTTCCATCTTGTGAAACTTGTGCCATCAAATTTTGGTTCAATTTGACAATATTTTGATGTGCTAGAAACTTCATTATAGAGTCCGTTATTAAAGTTATAGTTGAAATTGCAAGAATATCACACTCAAATTGTTTGGAAAATAGAAAAAAAAAAAAAAAAAAAGGAAGGGAGGGCCCAAGAAGGAATTTGAAGGTTAGGAGGTTAGACTTTCTTGAGTACGATCAAGTTGGCGCACCTGACGAATTATGAGTGGACATTGATGACCCACATTAGATTCGGTCTACTCATCAGCATATAGGGTGGGTGAACCTAATGGAATAGATCCATAATGCTGGTCAATTGATTCCGATCGAAGATATCGACTCGATGCGTCATGGATGACGCCATTAATAACATGATTATATATTTAATCTGGTTTATTTATATGTGGAGGTATACACATGTGGATGCATGTATATATGGTTCATTACTTGTGTATAGACACACACATCCTTCGGATGCGTGACACGTGGCTGATTGCTGATCAATCAACGGATGCAGGTATACATATGTGGATGCATGTATCTACGGTTCATTACTTGTATTTATACACAAACATCCTTCGGATTCGTGACACATGGCTGATTGCTGATCAATCAACTGGATGCGGAGTATACACATGTGGATGCATGTATATACGATTGAGATTGTGTGTATAGACACCCTCTTCTTTCGGATGAGTGACACGTGTTGTGTATATTGAGGAGAGAGCATCTTTCGGATGCGTGACACGTGGTTGATTGACGATCAATCAACGGCGGGCATAAAAGATGCCGAAAAGATTCCATCCTATACGGATGGACGCCACGTGGAGCTCAAATTGTAATGGACGGTCACCAACCATTACTATTGCAAAGGTGGGAGATTCCTTCGTAATCCCCACTTTGCCCCTCCTCGAGATGGGGTACACAGCTGAGATTAAGTTATTTACGAAGTTACTTAAAACATATGAGTTATTAAGTTATTTTCCACCACCTATTCACATATGAGTTTTGTGAGTCTTAAAACACTATTGCAAAGGTGGGAAATATTTCATTAATCCCACCTTTTGCCCTTGTGGCATGATCGTAAATAACGATTAAGTTATTT